>CAOJCR011630205.1:0-22238 GCA_948330485.1 Euphorbia neoarborescens | reverse complement strand
TTTATACTACTTAGAACGATCCGTATACTTGTGGAGTGTGCGAATTTAATTGAATTGGATGAATATGCAAGTTTCTATCAATGAATATGCATGTTTATGATAATGAGTATAATTATTCTCGTATGAAAATTGAACCTAATTCCATATACAAAAAAAAGTGCGCACCACTCATGAAGATTGTGTCTCCCAATAGAGACAGATACCGACGTATGGAACAGATCTCTGTTAACCGCACTTCCTTCTATGGATCCAACTATTTGAGGTGCTCTGAATAGTATTTCTTCTTGTGCCGCCATAGCACTCGTCGGTGTAATCCTTTCCAATGCCTACTGCAAGATTGCAGCATATTGAGAGGGCATGACATAGATCTGTATCAGTTGTTCCACCGTCATCAGCGTTGTATCAGGTTTCTCTAAACTTCTTGAGATTTGGTTACTGATTGTTGAAGGAATTGTTAAATCTGAAGTAGAACTCGTCGTCATTTATTCGAACGACGCTCACCGTACTAATAATATTTCTGGATAGAAATAATATATCTCCGATTGAATCTCCGATCAGACATTCACGTCACTAGATATCTGCCTAAAAAAGACAAAGAAAGACACCGGTGGTCCGATTTGGGGACCCCCCGATGCTTAAGTCAGCACAAGACCTTAGGATTTTTGAAGAATAATCAGAGAATGTAAGAAGAATCATGTACCTTTTTCATGTGGGTTTTGCCTTTTTATACAGGTGACCTCATAACTGAATTCTGTTAGGCATATTCTTTATCGATCATTGCTGTCTCCTGGAAAGTGATTGAATTACCCCTATGTTGTTTCACATTAGGAAATAGTCTTTTTGGAGGACTTAAGCGTATTTGTCAGGTCATCTTGGGTCGGTTTGCTTTGTCCTGATGATTCGGTTTTGGATAGTAGATCTAGTATTCAGGTGAATATTCATCCTTGTAGATCTGGTATCGGGTCTCCCGAGTCATGTGTCTGGGTGATCGATTGACTCTGATTAAGAGATCCGGTTTTAGGTAGAAATGTTACTGATTTTTATCCACACACAGTCAGACACTACACCTTCAATTTGGATTACCAACAATATTATTTTTTACTCGTTATTTTACCTTAGCACATAGTTCTTGCAATCTACTAAACAGAAGTTGCTGCATAAAAAAAAAAAAACCATTTTAGTGAAGCAAAAGCCCAAATTACAGTAATCAAACATTTATTCCCTCCTTTTCCTTTCCTGCATCTCAGCTGCTTATTATTTAAACTTTCGGATGTATGAGCCTCTTAAGTTTTATTTTCACGAACAAATTTAATAGACATCACACCAGCTCCGTTAGGAAATTTTGGGCTTTTGCTAAATTAAACTTCAAAATTATATAGCAAATAGACATGGGGACAGTTAAAGAAATTGCTATTAACAATGGAGGCCGGAATTTAATGGTTGAATTGATTGATAGTTGGGAAAAAAAGAAAAAAGAAAGAAGATGGCCCATGAACCAAAATTTTCTTCTTTTAATAAATTTTTGTTGCGATGTGTGAATCGATTATTGGTTACACTTTTCTAGTTTAGTTTGCAATTGTTTAATGTAATCTAGTTCAATTGAAATTGGGACAATTTACCAAGAACAAATAAAAACACAAGGAAGAAATTATTGCCAAATTAGAGGATTTCAATGTGTACGTTCTTAAATGAAAATGGTAATATTATTTTTAGTAAGGCAAAACACATTGTTACTTACCAATTGATAACCCAGTAGAAATTACGTGCTCGGAACATATCCTCCACCACCAGGCACCCAGCCGGGTGATCATCAACAAACAAGCAACCGCCGCAAAGGATAAAGCTCTCGCCCTAGTGAAGCGCCTAGAAGTGACCCCAAAAAGAGGAAGATGCTTCCGCCCATAAAGAAAAAAGGGATCAGAGCATTAAATATTGTAATTAATTCAGTCACTAAACACAGAAGAGAGGTGCGGCCCGATAAGACAACGGAGTCAAAATGGAGTTTTGGTAACTGCTCTAACACAGCCATCAGGCAAGATGACAATGACAGGACCTGATGGGTCAGATCTTCAGCTGCTCTATAGTAATGCGACACGTGGAGGCCAAAGACTCTATATGATCAGCGATGCTACCACCAAGCAAGGTATCTAGATTATTATTGTCAATATATCTCTCTCTAAAATACATATACTTCCACTCCAAGCTAACTGATTTAGGCATCAGAGTGGAATAATCCGGGTAGCCCGGCTCCGATCACTTTCTTTCGTCTTGCAGGACACCAGAGTACTTAGAGAACAAAGATTCTGACGGGCTCAGCTGTCTCTAGCTATCAATTGGTGCGGTGAGCATGGAGCAGCTTTGACAATGGCTCACCCAGTAGTGAACATGGACTTTAAACGAAGGAAGGTAGAAATCGAGTATTGGCAAATTAACTGGGTGCCCCCCTGGTTCTTGACAATGCTAAAGACATCTCGAGAGGTTCCGACGCCTTAGTAATAGAAGTAGGATTGGAAGGATACGCCGTCAAAAGAATCCTGATAGATTTGGGAAGCTCGGTCAACCATATACCAAGGAACACGGCAGAAAAGGTTAAGGTAACCTACCAGAAAATTCGACCAGCTCGAACCCTGGTGATAGGACTGGAAGGCCATCAGGTGCCAATTATTGGACAGACCATATTGTCATTGGACGTCGGGGATAGTGGGTGTGTTTGGCGAACCGAAGTAGGGTTTACCATCATTGACACATCCTTGGCTTACAATGGCATCTTGGAACTCCCATTTTCGGTGGAATCGGAAGCCATCCTTTCCCTTAATCGCCTAGAAATGTAGATTCCCGTCGGTGAAAGGATGACAGTGGCACGAGGCAGCCAACAAGTATCCTAAAAGAAATATCTAGCGTCTTTGCCACCACCGAAACATAACCATTTTGAAGATCTTGCTCGCTACACGGAGCAAGTGGACGAGTTGGAGACTTTGGCTGTCAGGGAAGGAAAGGAAGTGAAGATTTCCACTGTGTGAGCAATTGACACAAGTTCTGACCAAAGAGCAACATACCTTTGCTTGGGTGCAAAGCAACATCGATGGTGTCCCCGCATCTTTCATTCAACACTCCTTGAACGTTGACCCCAAGGCCACCCCGGTGGCTCAAAAGTGAAGAAAGCAGGCACCCGAAAGACAAGAGGCCACCAGAGCTGAAGTTCAAAAGTTGCTAGAGGCAGAACACATCGAGGAAGTACACTAACCAGAGTGGATTTCCAATATGGTCATGGTCAAGAAGGCAAGTGGAGCTTGGAGGATGTGTGTGGACTTTACCGACTTGAACAGAGCTTGTCCAAAAGACAGTTATTCCCTTCCAATCATTGATCAGTTAGTGGATTCTACTACCGGGTATGCTGTATATTCTAGCATGGACGTAATAGCCGGATACAACCAGATCTAGATGGACCCCCAGGATAAAGAAAAGACCTCTTTCATCACACGAGGGAACTTACTGCTACAAAGTAATACCCTTCGACATGAGGAACGCTGGAGCCACATACCAGAGGTTGGTAAATATGATGTTCGGATATCTGGTGGGTGAAACAGTGGAAGTGTATGTAGACGACATGATCGTTAATAGCCAAACAGAGGATGACCATCCCAAGGATTTGAGGACGGCCTTTCAAATCTTACAATGATTCTGCCTTAAATGGAACCCCAAAAATGTGCTTTTGGTATAAAGGCTGGAAAGTTCCTGAGCTTTATGATCTCCCATAGGAGAATTAAGGCCAACCCGGAAAAGATCCAGGCAATCTTGAACATAAAACCCCCAGAACCCTCAACGAGGGGCAAAAATTAAACGGCCGCCTCAATGCATTGGGGTGCTTCATCTGGTTCTCAGCCAAGCCTTGTCTACCCTTCTTCCAGGTGATAAAGAAAGACCAAAAGTTTAAATGGAATAAGGTATGTCAGAACGCGTTCAATGATATCAAGGAATTTATGTCTACACCACCGCTGCTCAGTCGTCCCTTACCAGGGGAGAGCATACTCATTTACCTGGATGCTATAGATAAAGCTGTAGGAGAAGTGGTTGTTCGTGAAGAAAACTAGCGATAATACCCAGTGTACTACACCAGTCATGTCCTTAAAGGTGCAGAACTGCGATACCCAAAGTTTGAGAAGCTTGTGCTGGCCCTGGTCTCTAAATCTGTTAAACTCAGACCTTTCTTCAAGGCCTATCTTATTGTTGTTCGAATAGGGTACAATTAAGAAAAGTACTACAAAGACCTGAGACTTCAGAAAGGGTGTCAGAGTGGGCGGTCAAGTTAGGGGAGTTCGATATTCAATTCCAGGCCAGATCGGCAATAAAAGCCAAGGTATTAGCCAATTTTGTTACTGAATTCATAGGCTTAAAGGACCAACTTCTTCTACAGCCAGAAGAATGGAGAGCACAAGTTGATGGTGCATCCTCTGTGGAAGCTGCAGGCATTGGGATTTTCATTAGGGGCCCAAACCAGATTCGGCTGAGATATGCAGCGAAGTTGATGTTCCCTGCCACTAACAACGTCGCCGAATATGAAGTAATGATCAAGGCCCTACAACTCATCAGTGAAACAGTCCCAGATAGAGTTTTCATTCAGAGAGACTCTCGCCTGGTATCCAACCAAATCAATAAACACTTCCAGATAAGGGATCAATACATAGCCGAGTATTTATCAATCATACAAGCCCTACTGACAGATTTGGAGAGACAGGGAACTACCTCGATGATTGAGCACATCCCTCAAGAGCAAAACTCTGAAGTAGACAAGTTGGCCAAAGCTACAGCTGAATAAAGGGAATGGGCCTTCTTACAGTGCCCCATCGAAGTACAGTCGCAACCTAGCCTACCTATAGAGCAAGTGCTCCCCATTTCTAGCATGTCCCACGACTAGCGCTCCCCACCAGTCCAGTACCTCAAAGCGGGCACCCTACCAGATGATAAACAATTGGCAGCCTCCATATCCAAGAGGGCCAAGTGGTAAATATTGTTGGGGGATCAGCTCTACAGATGATCTTTCTCTCAACCATTCCTCAAATATGTTGATTTTGAAGAAGGCCTATACATGCTCCATGAGTTGCATGAGGGTATATGAGGATCTGACCAAGCTTTCCAGTCCCTGGTTTGGAAGGCCCGCTTGAGTGATTTCTACTGGGAATCCATGGAAGCAAATTCCAGGAAATATGTGGAAACTTGTCACCAGGGCCAGATCAATACACGGAAAACCCACATACCCCCGCCAGCTAGTCAAGGATCCTAACAGCCTGCCCCTTTACCACGTGGGGTATTGATATCATGGGGCCCATTCTTAAAGCCATCCGTAAAAGGAAGTTCCTCCTAGTGGCCATTGATCATTTCTCCAAATGGGTTGAGGCACTGACGGTCAACACTATCACACTAGAGAAGGTCATTGATTTTGTATGGGACCGGATTATCACGCGGTTCGGCATCCTACAAAAGATTATCATAGAAAAGGACATGCAGTTCGTGTCATCCAAGTTTTGTGACTTTTGTGCCAATCTTCACATCCAACAGCACTTCACATCGGTTGCCTATCCACAGATAAACGGGTTGACTGAAGTCACCAACAGAACTATAGGGGAAGGTATGAAGAAGAGGTTGATAGCACACAAAGCGGTATGGGCAGATGAAATCAATAATACATTGTGGGCTTACCGTACTACACCCCAGCAGCAACATGCGAGATACCTTTTTCCCTCGTGTATGGTAAGCGGTCATCCCAGTAGGGATAGGAGCACATAGCGACTTGGTCACTTTTTACTCTGAGGAACAGAACTATATCAACCTTCACCATCATTTGGACTCAATAGGAGAACATAGGATCACACTTACATCATCATGGTTGCTTATAAAGAAAAAGTAGCCCGGTTCTATGATCGAAGGGTTCACAGTGTGGCTCTATAGGTGGGAGATCTGGTCTTGCGAGATGCCCAGGCAACTCAAGCGCCCGAAGGGAAAGGAAAACTAGCTGTTAATTGGGAAAGCCTATAAAGAGTTCGAGAAGTCATGGGCCCTACCATGGTATGTCTGGAAAGAATGGAAGGCAAGGAGCACCCCAGGACTTGGAACTTATGAAATTTACGACCATACACCCCTTGCCCCACTATGTAAATATATGGAGCAATGAAGTGTTTTTTCTACTAAAGCCGCCTCGGACCTTATTATTATTAGGAGGTGATTGACCTTCTCTCCCTCACTGATCTTTATTTCCATAAAGTGATCGAGCTTCTCTTTTTCATTGGCCACATATTTAGTCATGAGGTGGTTGATCCGTCACCCTTCACTGACCTTATTATTATCAAGAGGGGATTGACCTGCGCTCCCTTATTGATCTTTATTGCCATAAAGTGATCGAGATTCTCTCCTTTATTGGCCACATATTTACTCATGAGGCGGCTGATCCGTCACCACTCACTGACCTTATTATTATCAGGAGGTGATTGACCTACTCTCCCTCGCTGATCTTTATTGCCATAGAGTGATCGAGCTTCTCTCCTTCATTGGCAACATATTAAGTCATGAGGCGGCTGATCTGTTACCCCTCACTGACCTCCTTAATATCAGGAGGCAATCGGCTTGCTCTCCCTTGGTGATCTTTATTGCCATGGAGTGATCAAGCTTCTCTCTATCATTAGCCACATATTAAGTTATGAGGCGGATGATTCGTCATCTCTCACTGACCTCATTAATATCAGGAGGCGATTGAATTGCTCTCCCTCGCTGATCTTTATTGCCATGAAGTGATCGAGCATCTCTCCTTCATCGACCCTACAATAAGTCATGAGGCGGTTGATCCATCGCCGCTCACTGACCTTATTAATATCAGGAGGCGATCGACTTGCCCTCCCTTATTGATCTTTTTTTCCATAAAGTGATCGAACATCTCTCCTTCATTGGCCCCACATTAAGTCATGAGGCAGCTGATCCATCACCCCTCACTGACCTTATTAATATCAGGAGGCAATCGACTTTCTCTCCCTTACCGATCTTTATTGCCATGAAGTGATCGAGCATTCCTCCTTTATTGGCCCCATATTAAGTCATGAGGCGGCTGGTCCGTCACCCCTCACTGACCTTATTAATGTCAGGAGACGATTGACCTTATCCCCACTCACCAGTCCCTCTTTCCTGAAATGACCAAAAGTCTGCACATCTTGAGCTCAACATCGGTATAACAATAACATCTCAAGCACAAAATCAATACGCAAAAATCCTTATTCAAGCACGCATATCACCAGGCAAATTCAATCCTTTATTACCAAAATTTTTAGTACAAAAAAGGAGAGTTGGATCATCATAAAACCCTACTTATAGGGCGATTGAGGAATCGTGGGGATGAGCAAGCCCCTCGGGATCAGGGTAGGCATATCTCACAAAGTAGCCTTTGTGGTGAAAGGGTCACCCACTTCCTATCAAGAACCCTCCTCTACAGTAACGCCTGCCTCCTCTCTCTCAGTTGGACCTAAGACCTCCTCCACATGCCGATTGTAGGTGGCCAATCTTTCTTTGAACTCACCAGGACCTGGGAGTTCCACTTGCCCCGCCACTTTGATTTCTTGATTGGCGTAAGCCTCCTCTATACATTTCTGTATGAACACATATGCAATCTCCAGATATTCGGCCATCACAATATTATCTTTCTCCCATTCACTCTCCAGTTAAGTTACCTTTTTCTCCTTCTCCAACAGCTCAGCCTCTAGACCCTTAACCCGACCTGCCGCTACCTTTAGCTCCTCACTCTTACAACTTTGTAGATTCCTTAATTCCACCTATGTTGATTCTAGCTCTTGCAGCGCCCGCCAAAGTCTTCCTTCTACCTTTGCCACCATCCCGCCAAGGAGCATTTCTAGTGCACCCCTCATTTCGGTAAGGAATTGCTCGACCCGATCCTTTACTGTGATAACCGTATCTTCCCTCGACCTCTCTACCACCAAATCTAGCTCATATTGCTCACTTTACCATAATCTCCTTTACGTAGCGGCTAGCTCTTCCCTCGTCTTCCCTAATTTGTCTTCCAGGAGCACCAGCCTTTGGTTGTCCTCCACTCTATAGATGCCCACATAGACCAAGTTGCTCATACCCTATGAAAACCACAGTCACATTTAGCCCACAACTTATCAACAGTAAAGTCATAAAACGAATTCGTACTCACCCGCAATATAAATTAGCAACCACAGTGAATTCGGCCCTCATCCTTCGATTGAGGGTTCTGCCTTGCTTCTTTCCTCAATAGGCACTTCAGTATCTCCTTACATGCCCTGGAATCATCCCACCACTCTTCTAACAATAGCCCAGTTAATGACATTTTCGATCACTTGCTTGATGGGACTGACTCGACGGTGGCAGCCTTACCAACCGCCCTAATGCCTTTATCTTTTGGGGCTCGTGTATTCACCACCTCGACCACCTATCTTCCCTCACTAAGGGTGGCTATATCCCAGACTCTTTTTCTATGGTAGCACTCTACCTCGATCGCCCCTGAGAAATCACAACCTACCATGTTAGCTTTCCCCCGAGAAAGATGAACCTGATGTCTTGGTGTTCTTTACCTTTTCAGTATGAGACCTCTTCATTGCGGGAGCATCCGTGCCCTCACTCTTCCTTCACAACTTGAGAGGAATACCACTACCTTTTGCAGGATGACCCGTCGGCTGCTCAGACACCAAGATAGCATCATGCACCTTCTCTTTTCCTTTTCCCTCTCTGGTATTGGCAGAACCCCAGACTGGTTGCCTCCTATAGAGAGCTGTACAGGCACGTAACATGTCAGGAGATAAAAAACCTGAAACACAGAAACACAAGAAATCAATATAGGATCAAAACAAAACCTGCCGCCACATCGAGATAGACGACAGAGGACCCCTTCACCATCACAATCGGGATACCCGCTAGGAATGCCTGGTTCGCTTCTTATAGGGACCATCGCTCCTTTGGGATCTCCTGATACAACCGGTAGAGTTCTCTCTTTACTTGACTCATAGTGGACGGTACCCATTCCTCCTTTTTCCCCCTCTCTAACCATTCACCCTCATGTTTCTTTACAAAAAAGAACTTCTCTTTACATCGTTTAATGTATGAAGTTTTTTGCCAAAACTGACGAAACTACTTATTTTGTTCAAAGTAAAGTGGCCCAGCAGCAACCTGGGGGTACACATATGGTAGAAAATACCTGGCGTCAATACTTCCCTAGGCACTCAAAAACGTGATGAGTGGTCGCAATATCATCTACAATGTTAGGATGTAGCTGGGACAGAGGAATATTGTAGAATGGTAACAGTCCCATAAGTGAGGGGAACCAGGGGTATTAAAAGCTCAGACTGCACTGATCGGTATATAAGGTGAAGTATCCCTCTAGAGATGCATTTTCCTGCCCAGCCTCGTCAGGCAATAAATATTCCACATAATTTAACCAGCCTAGGTCCCTAAGCCTTTGTATAAACCACCACTGAGGGTCCTCGCAATTGATAGTCCCTACAACGTCGTCCGCATGCCTTACCCCTGAAGACATACCTTTGTTCCTGTCGGTGCCATTGCTTGATTACAGCACAAGCATTGTCAAAACACTAAAACTCAAAGTTCCTCTGGAAGCAACACCAGTTAGCGAAGACGGAAAAATGGCCCTTCATCATTAACCTACGCATTTTATAGGCCCCTCGGGTAGGCAAAGGAAGGGTCAAAATTCAAAAATCTAAATGAATGACACGTGTCAAAGTATGACATGTGCTCATCATCTCCCATCATTATGCACACTGCCACACACCAACTCCCCCTGTGAAAACCCTAACTGTCATTAATATGGAGGACACCTATCAACCTCAGGTTGGCTCGTCAAACGCAAACTCAATAAAAGACCTTAAAAACCCAAAAACTCCAACCTGTTGAAACCTATGTTCCTGCCCCTCAAAATCCTTAAGGATTTCCATTCTTCAGGGGAGACTCTTGATAACCCAGTACAGGTCACGTGCTCGGAATGTGCCCTCCACCACTAGGCACCTGGCCAGGTGATCATCAATAAAAAAGCAACCGCCGCAAGGGACAAAGCCCTTGCCCTAGATACTCCCGCCCACAAAGAAAGAAGGGACCACTGCATTAAATATTACAATTAATGCAGTAACCAAAATATAGGAGAGAGGTGCAACTCGACAAGATAGTAGAGATAAAAGGGAGTCCTGGTAATTGCTCTGATGCAGCCATCAGGCAAGATGACAATGACAGGACCCAGTGGGTCAGACCTCTAGCTGCCCTATAGCGACGCGACATGTGGAGAACAAAGACTCTATATGATCAACGATGCTATCACCAAGCAAGGTATCTAGATAATTATTGTCAATATCTCTCTCTCTAAAATACATATACTTCCTCTCCAAGATAACTGGTTTATGCATCAGAGTGGAATAATTCGGAAAATCCGGCTTCGATCACTTTCTTTTGTCTTGCAGGATACAAAGATCCCGACGGGCTCAGCTGACTCTTGCTATCACCATTTTTTTTAATTATTATTGGATATAAATAATTTTTTATATATTAGCTATATAAATAATTTCTCTACATATTAATTGATTTTTTTATTTGTACTCAGTAATTAATAGTTTTGTCGAAAATGAAATTGAAATTCTATTAAAAATACATGAAAATGTTATAACTCATATATGTGCTAAACACAATGATTGACATTGATAAATTATATCAAATTTTTTGCTTTCGTCACGTAATAAAATTCGACATAGTCAATTATAATTTAGTAATATGGATAAAATGTTGTTTTAATGTTAAAATATGAGTTTATTTTTATTCAAAATTGAATAATTGATGTATATTTAATGTCAAAATATTTTCACGTATTTTTTTACTGAACTCGAATAATACATTGAAAATAATTGGTACTAAGCGAGTATAAATGTATAAAATCGTTTATTCAAATATATAATGTGTAAAAAATTATTTATGTACTCAATTATAATATTTAAAAAAGTTGATATACTTCATAATGTGCTTTGCCATTTAAAAAACAAAATACATAATATTAATATATTAGGAGTGTTGATTTTTTGTACGCTACTGGTAATATGAATTGGATGGGGACTAAATTATAGAAACTAAAAGTTGTAGAGACCAAATGTGTAATTTAACATATATGGCGGTTATGAAAATTCTCTATAAATAGGGAATTAGTTTTCAATAAAGGATTCAGAAGTTGTTTAGAATTTCATTTCCATGATTCCATATATTCTCTCCCAACTTATTTCTGTGAGAAAAAGATTTCTTATCGATGATAATGATTTCATATCATAGCTATGAGAGAAAACATTTCTGTGCGAAAATGTGAAATCAACGAGAGAATAATGAAAGTTCACTCTTTCATTCTTAAGATCTCTCTATAAGAATCTCTATCCGTTCATCGGAAGAATTTGTAGATTAAGCTCGTACCCCGTATTCCACTCTAATACATGTGGAAAAGGCAACCAGGATGATTTGGAGCTGCGTTTGTATAGATCTCGGATAATCGAATAGTAAAAGATCTGAATCAAGATATTTCCGCTACGATAACAAAACCTTAAGTCGTTCTTTGTTATGCTATCTGATTTTTATATTTCCCTTAATTAGTGTCAGAGCAAAAAGGTTTAGAGATTGATGTGTTTGATTCTCTATCCTGGTAAATCCACAAAATAGAAGGTGTTTCTGTTATTTTCGATATGATTCGTATATCATTTCATGACGGATAAATACCGTAATTTCATTCAACAGTATAAAATATTATTTTTGTCTTATATTTTCAAAAATCTAATGATTGCATTGAAATTAGCATAAAAAATTGAGTTGGTATTTCAAGGTAATCGGAGTTCCTAAATGTGTTGGGTAGACCGCACTCTCCTCCCTACGAGTGGTTCTCCAATGAACAGTTGAAATTGGTATATATACACATGGCACAACATGATTGGCTCTCTAAAAACTACTGGACACATGGCATGATCTGATTGAGCAGTAAAAAATAATTGAATTTTTTACCAACCAATCACAATCTGACATGTGCCTCGATAAACCTTTTTGTAGTGGTCAAACCAATCACACGATGCCAAGTGGCAATGAACCACCCAGTAACCATCAGCGGTTGTGATGTGGACCAATTCGAGTGTAACATATGTCTAGCCCACCATTTTTATAACTGTAGCTTGGCATATGGCAGAGATGTAACGACCCGACTTGAGGCAGACTCAGATCTCCGAATTTGAGGGAGACTCAGATTGCCGAATTTGAGGCAGAGTTTCTGTATCGACCCCAAGAAGCCTGCGGGATACCGATTGGGGGCAGGAATGAATCAGACTACACCAGAACGAGAGGATATTCAAGACTATACTGGTATGGGATGGTATAGTCGAGAAGGCAAGCGACTTTGAGGCTATACTGGTATAGGAAGGTATAGTCGAGAAGGAGCTTATAAGGGTTGATATGTGCTACCTATACCATCAAGATGTATCTTCTTTTCGGTAGCTCATTCGAGGAGAACTCCAAAGTTAAACGTGCCTGACTTGGAGCAATCCTAGGATGGGTGACCTCCTAGGAAGTGATTTCTAGGAAGCATGCGAGTGAGGATAAAGTATGCTGGAAAGACTCATAGTGGTTTGTGGGGCCAGCCGATCAGACCCGGGGTGTTACAAGAGACGTGTATAAATTAGGATTAAAAACTTGTAACTAGTAGCCATTACTGTGCCAAGTGTTAGACAAGTGAACCAATTAAGTTCTGACATGTGTACATTAATAACCATCCTTCCAATCAGTTATCAACACATGTCTACAATGTACTACTGCTGCACCATGTATCAATATATGAACCAACTATTGGACGACACATGTCATATGATGGTCATCTCACACATCATCATATCACATCACGTGTTATATCATCATCCACCCCATATATAATGACCACTCATATGTTGATACACATCATCCACCGCCACATCAGCATACCACATCATCCTTCCACATTATCATCCACGAAAGTATCAGCCAGTCATATATTGACACATGATATGTTGATGCCATATCATCCGACGAGTGTCAATTACATTGCCCCACATATCAAGCTTCCAAATAGAAGTCCCCCTACACTTAAAGGAGTATGCAGTGCATATCTGCACATGGACAGCATCCCAACTGGTGTGTGTGACGTCCTCCGGTGGCCAAAATTTTCCAATTTTTTCCTGAATTAAAATCTTCATTTTTCTAAATTTTTTGTATTTTTTGTGAAATTTTGCAAATTCATTCAATAATTTTCATTAGGGAGAATTATAAAAAAAAACCTCTTTTGTAAATAAAACCATGTGATTTAGTTTGTTACAAATAAAGAATTGAGCTTACTTTCTCTCACAAATAAATAACTGAAATTACATTTTCTTACAAATAAAGGACTCAAGTTAATTATATAGTAAATAAGTACAAAATGATGATGTGGCAGCTGACATGGCAGGTTTTATTTACATAAGAGGTAAATCACAGGATTTTATTTACAAAAAGGTAAATCGCATTGTTTTATTAATAGCATAATTAACCTCAATTCTTTATTTGTAAGAAAATATAAACTTAGTCCTTCATTTATTACAAACTAAACCACAGGGTTTTATTTGCAAAAGAGGTAAATTATAAGGTTTTTTTTATAATTATCCCCTTTTACTATTTAATTAAACCAAAATTAATTATCTTTATTATGTATAAATGCCAAAAATATGTTCTAGATTTTACAAATATTATTTATTTTGTATAAATAATGGTTTGTTCATCGAGAAATATTTCAGTATATTTTTTGTGTATTAATATGCTGATTATTCTTGAATTAAGACTAGTTTTTTTTTTAATTTCTATGTGTTGTAGAAACGACATTCTTTATGAAAAAGTTGGCTAAAATCCAGTCCCAAGAGGAGGCAGACATGATATAAAAACTAGGGATTGGGCTTTTCAATAATAGATATCCTCCGATAGAAGAGATAGATTTTTTGTAGAAATATTGAAACGATTTAATTCGTAGAACTATGAACTTGAGAAGCTCATATAAAAAGTATTTTTAATATATACTAATATGGGAATAATATGGAATTTGATAAGAACCAAAATTTTACGGAAGTTTTGGTTATTGAAAGGGAATATATGTATTATTTATGCGTATCAGTGCAAAGTGTTTGTAATAAATATGGTTGTGTCAAGAACTTAGATGGCTCTTCATCCAAATACCATGTTAGTTAGAAGTAACAAGTTAGTCCAATGTCCTTATCTTAATTTTCTTCGAGGGTATAACAAGATTGTGGACTTTTTGATACTGATGACACTAGTGACAAGGAAGATTCTTTGACTCCAGAGTATTACCACTCAGAGGAGTCTCAGATAGGATCTTAGAATGGTTATAGTTATGATGGTTTAATGTTCTTTTATTTTTTTTCTACGGATAGAAATGATACTATTTTGAATGAATTTACAATGAAAGTTATACGAATTTATGTGTTAAACATAGTTCTTTCTAATTACATATTTTTGTGTTAAATATAGTGCTTTATAGTCATATGTTTATATGTTAAGCATAAAGTATTATAGTCAGTAGTTAACTAGACTAAAATCATATGTTTATTATTAAAAATTCAAAACTGAATTAGTGTTTGTATTTTCATATGTAAATGGTCCCAACTTGCCTTACGCTTAGTGTCCACTTTTATGTGAATCGGACTCTATTCTAAGTTTTGAATGGTCTTATAATAAATTTTGTGTATTGCTTACTTATTTTAACTACTTTGTCTTTATAATTCACTATATCTGCTGAAACATTAATCATAGTTGTATTAAATAAGAGCCTTCATCTGAATAGTGATAATTATGATACTTGGACTATGATCCAGTAAATAATTGAAGTGCAAGAGGCTTTGGATAATCTTGAGAGGATTATCGATCCTCAGGAAGAGGGAAATACTATTCAAAATAGGAGGGACTTAAGGTTTCTCAATCTTGAAAAGGAGGAATTCTATTGCCATATCATCATATTAAGTGCTATGGATGATGACATCGGAAAGAAGTTCTAGGTATGCAACACAACTAAACAACTGTGGGGTGCCTTCCAGGAGAATTTTGGAGGTGTCTCCTTAATAAAGCTCCAATGCTTAAGTGTCAATTTTCATATTTATAAGAAAAGGGCATTCCACACCATGAAAAGACATTTAAGAGAAATGGCAAACATGATTCAAGAGCTCTATAATGTTTTTTATAAGTTGACATAGGAGCAGAAAGTTCAAGTTGTAATCAATATTTGCTAAATGGGTAGGAGCATATTGAGTTGCATCTCGCTCATGCTAAGATATCAAGACCTTTTGATGATGTTGTTCTTTATCTTAAGTTGGAGAAAGAACGTTTGGCCTCTTTGAATGTGAGATCAGAGGGTCATATGGTCGGCTCAATTTTCAGGTCTGAAATCTAAGTAGAAGAATAAAAGATTCTCTAAGGAAAAGACAAAGAGAACATCGGGAAGTATTCTAGTTCAAAAGAAGGGCAAAAAGAAATTTAACTTTTCTCAAGTGAAATGTTATAATTATAGATAGAAGTGGCTTTTTGCAAAAAAATTACAAAGCTCTTAAGATATATGTTATGAAATTGTGTAGTCGTTATACATATATTTCAAGTTCTATTTTCTTAACTGAAATAGATGTCTGTATGTGCCCTTATGAATCTAGAATTCATGTTATCTTTTAAAATGAACCTTTTTTTTTGTCTCAGACAGGATAATATCCACTTTGATATAGATTCCTAATAAATCATTTTATTGTACCAGATTTGGATCCAGATTATTTTTCTAATAATAGTTTTTGCTTCGAAGTTAACTCTTGTGTAGATAATGTTAACTTATACAAAATTTGCCACACTATGCTTAACCACATAGGCCAATATCGTTTAGTACGATTGGTTAAAGCAGGTATGTTGGATGAGTTAACCTTGTTGATTTTCCAACTTGTGAGAATTGCTTAAAAAGGCAAATGACAAGAAAACCATTTGCTAAAGCCACGCGGGCTAACCAACCATTAAAATTGATTCATTCTGATACATATGACCTAATAAATATTTTGGACAAGGCATGATACATATTATTTCATGACATTTATAGACGAGTACTTGAGGTTTGGATATGCCTATTTTATTGCACAAAAATCGAAAGCATTAGAATATTTCAAACAATTTATGGTTTTAGCTGAAAATCAACTGGATATGACAATCAAAGCTTTAATAACCGATCAAGGAAGAGAGTACCTCTCAAAAGAATTTAAAGCATATGTGATGAAAAGGTATTGAACATCAGTTGTCCATGCCTAGAACTCTACAACAGAATAGAGTAATGGAAAGAAGAAACTGAACCCTCTTGGAGATGGTAAGGTCTATGATGAGTGAAGTTAATTAGCCTATCTCCTTTGTGGGGAGATACAATGTTGACTGCCATATACGTGCTCAATAGGGTACCTTCTAAGTCCGTTAAAACTAAGTCTTATGTATTATGGATGAGTCGTAAGACTATTTTGAACCATTTATAATCAAGGGGATGTGCTATCTATGTTTATGATAGTTCTGGCAAGTAAAGAAAGCTAGGCCCTAGAAGTAAAAAAGGTATATTTAATAGATATCCTTATCTTTCTAAAGATTCGTTCTAATGGGAGAAAGTGAAAATCGGTAAATAACAGAATTTGAGTCACAATGTGTTACATTCTTAGAGAATAAATTTCCTAAGCTAGGAGAAATGGATAAAGAATTTATTTTCTTTGAAACTCAAGAATCGAAAACATTAGAACCACTCACTTTGAGTGGAAGAAAAGAAGTTAAATATACAAGGAAAGTGAAGAGAATATCGACATTTAACCTTCTCAAACAGATTTGAGTAATCGTGATTTTAGTAATCATAACCTTAACTTGAGTGGCCTTTATTTGAGAAGGAGTCCCATTCAAAATTCATCTTTGAACATGGATATTAAAATTCCAAGTGGGTGTGGTCCTAATATGGATATTAATCCAAGTGGGAGTGATCCTAATGGAAGTTTTGTCAAAAATATGATGAATACATGAGAGTTGTTTTTCAAGTGGCAGAACCTCCTAGACAATCTAAGAGAGAAATGTTTTCTATCATTTGATTAATAACAATGCTTTCTCCATCATAGCTCAAATTGAAGACATTCCTACTAACATGAAAGGATTGTTAGAATCTCTAGTAAAGGAAGAATTGTTAAAATCATAGAAAGTGAAATGGAGTCGATAAGGGTCAATAAGCTTTGGAAACTAGTTGAGCTTCCAAAAGGCCGTAAAGCCATAGGAAATAAGTGGGTACACATTGTTAAACGATTAGTCGATGATGAGACTATCCAGGCAAAAATCCTATTGGTTGTGGAGGGTTCAAACAACAGGAAGGAATTTACTATAAAGAGATTTTTTCACCTGTTGTTCATTTCATATCGATAAGAATACTACTTTCTTTTATAGCATGTATGGTCCTTGAATTGCGTCAAGTGGATGTAAAGATTATTTTCTTGAATGGTGAATTGAATGAAGAAATCTACATGGTTCAACTTGAAGGTTTTGTTGTTCATGGTCAAGAACAAAACTTTTGTAAATTGAAGTGATCAAATATAGCCTTAAACAATTTTCGAGACAATGGTATTTTCATTTCCATGAAGCAATTTTATTAATGAAATTCAAGTTGGTTATTGTAGACTCATATTTCAACATGAAATGTGAAAATAGAGGGATTTTTTCATATTAACATTATACATTGACGATATTCTGTTAGTGTGGAATGAAATTTCCTTACTCAAAGTAGTTAAGGCTTAATTATCTTTTAACTTTGAGATAAAGGATCTAGATAAGCCAACTATATACTTGGGTTAGAATCTAAAAGGATTGATCTAAGACATTATTAGCTCTTTTGTAAGAGATATCTTAGAAAGATTTAGTGTCACTAATTGTAATCCTAATCCGACCCTTATTGCGAAAGGTATGCAAATAAAAGCAAGTATGTGTTCCATAACTCTATAAGAGACTAAAAAGAAGAAGGAATTCCTTATCGGTGTGCAATCAATAGCTTGATGTATGCTATAATTTGTACATGGCCTGATATAAGTTTTGCAGTGAGTCTTGCAAGTCGATATCTGTTAAATCTAGGATTGATGCTTTAAGTAGCTATAAAGAGGATATTTAGATATTTTGAAGAAGAATTTAAATTATTCCCTTTATAATCATGGGAATAACGAGCATATCGATGTCAAATATCATTTTCTTAGAGACATAGTAGCACCTGGGTAAAATAATCTGAGTACATGTTCCAATGGAAGAAATGATTGTAGATTCTTTGACAAAGCCAATGGCTCTAAATGTCTTTAGTAGCACATTATGGAATTTGGTCTTCGTCCATTGAAAGAACATTTATTTTGAACTGTTATAATAACTGTAGTGAAATTCTATATGAATAGAATGTGAGTTATTTGTGTTCAAATTTTTGTTACTTTTTAAAGAGATAGACATAGAGCTATTAAGCATAGTTCAGTATGTTGACGAAATGCATCTACTCATATAGATAAATCTTATACTATGAGTTGTGTGCCCATAGGTAAAAGTAAAGATGCAGATGTGAGAGACTTCATATATGATATATGAAATATCATTATTTTGTTTTTACCAAACATTATCCTAAGAAAGGCTTAGTTATAGACTAAAGGCATGAAAGTATGAGTTACATTTAGAGGCTGAATGCTTTTGCATAGGGTTTGTAATATATACATCCTAAGTAGTCAAATACTATGATATATTTTTGTAATATGTGTAAACGCGGCCATATGGGATGGAAAGAAGGAAATTGATCTCAACTTTCCTAATGTGAGACCTAAATCAAGTTCACCCTTATTACTCTTGTAGACAACAAGAAGGGTATATCTATATATATATTTTTTTTGGATTCCCAAACTAGGCTATATTAGCGATGAGCGGGAAATAGGGTCCTTTTGGATAAACATAGGATATATGTTAGAGGGTTGTCTACAGAGAGGAAGTCCTTTTCGGAACATATCACCTATCAGTCATATAACACTCGAGCTCTCTTTTATGAAAAGTTATGTAGTATGTATGAAAGTTTTTATGAGATCAAAAGTGAGTCAAAATAAGTGATCATGGAAAATGAATTAGGGAGAGGTCATATTAAGCCAGAAATGGTATAATAATGGAACTTTGTAGATCTAAATGATGTTGTTGATAGGTCACGTGGGTTTGCCAAATAAGAACAATAGAGAAGCTAGCATCGGAATTCAACTTGTACTCCCTTATGGCCAGTGGTCTCCTTATCTTTGTTTTTAGTGTTCTGGTCAAACCTGTCCTTATTGTCCTTAATTTCTATCTGAGCTGGAGTTCCAACCTTGTAACCATCACAAAGATAAAAAAAAATTAGGTGTGAAGAGTAGTTTCTTCCCCCCACCACACAAAAAGTAAAGGAGAGTAACTCATAATTCGTTTCTAAAAATTATTAAAGCATGGCAATATATTTTTGTAACATCTCGAGATGGAGTGTGATAGGAGTAAATTATACCATTAAATCAGTAATAAATCAGCCAAGAAAAGAAAGAAATCAATGAAAGAAATTGGAAAATCAAAGCTTATATGCGTTATTTTAGGAAGGCTGCGTTGCTGAAGAAAATTAGAAGAAATCAGCAATCTCGCAGGAAAAGAAGGTTGCAGACAGAAGATTGCTGAAGGAAGAGAGCTGCTGACAAAGGAGCGGGAAAAGCAGGAAGAAATTAAGGAAAAGAGCTACTGATAGAGCAGAGACAGAAAAAGAAATGGCGGGCAGCATGGGCAGAGGGGATGGAAATGCTGCTAATGTACATGTGACAACCCCAATATTATAATAACTCCACCCACTTGTTCCACTTGACTTTGATTATTTTGTAATAGTTTATTTTTAGATGGTCTAAATAGCTTTTCATCTTCATGATAGCACTTTAGATGGCTGGATGTTTGCCACATAAGGTTAACTCTTTTTGTTTTTCTCTCTCTTCCAACTCTATAAATAGGCTTATGTTGGGAAGAAGAGGGGATATCCTTTAGTTCTCATTTTGTTTCTCTCTTCTACTACTTTCTTTTATATAATATAATTTATTATTTATTTTAATTATTGTCTTATATATTTTTATTATATTTAGTAGTAGTAAATAGTTTCTAAAGGCTGAAGTTAATGCAACTTCCAGTTCTGGGCAAGGTCTTCAAGCAAGGTTGCTGACAGCGTGAAAGGTAAGTTGTGTAAAGAAAAGCTTAATCCTTGTATGAGAGTTGGGCCCTTTTATACATATAGTATTCTTGATGAGACTTAATGGAGATTTGAGAATGTAGAATTATGTTTTTGCACATGCTCTTTATTGAGACGGACCAAGTAATTTAAAGAGTGTGCCAAGGGGTTTTTATTTCGATAAAATGCTTGCTAGCCTTAATGCTTGATTGAAAGCTTGGTGAGGCGTAACAACAATCTAAGTGATCTCTCAAAGTACTAGGTGAGGTCTAACGATAAGCCTAGTTAGTAGAGGGTAAGAAATCTTGGGCTGCAATATTATTGTTCTTAAACTCGGAAGACTTCCTAAACTAGTAAAGTTGTGTTAACAAAAGCCTGCCTTTATTATTATTGTTATCTCTGTTATTTTTTCTATGCAATCTTCCTTATTTACAATCTATCCTTGCCTATTAGTTGATTTATATAAATTTCTCTATTAATCTGACCACAAGCTCGTAAATTACGCAGAAAACCTTACAGAAATACCTTACTTCCTGTGGAATACGACACTGGTCTCGCCATTATACTACTGAACGAACTAGTGCACTTGCTAGTAGTCCATTTATAGGCAAACAGATCTCTTCTAGATACACCAAACAACAACTTGTAAATGGGTTTTCAAGGAGAGAAATACGTAGATCTTCAGCTTTGTAACCCAATTTTATCGAATAGCACCCATCTTTAGTAAATTTCCATACACGTTTGTTAATAGGCCATCCATAGCTTAATGAAATAAAAAGAATGACATCAACTTCTGATGGGAGAAAGATACTACTCAATATTATTCTATTCTATATCACTGTGATCCTATTGATAAGGAAGGAAGCACATATTAGAAGGAGCACTTAAATTAGGGATAAGAGGTCCCAATAAATTTTGTGTAATATTTCAATTATCATGCCATATGCGAATGATTTCTCCATTCCAACAAAGAATTTTTTGTAAATTATTTTTTACTCGAGATAATAATTTTCAATAGATTAGGTTAACATTGAAGGGCAAAACTATCCCGAAAAATTAATTTTGCACAGTGGAATTTCAATTAAATTTTTCTAGATGTCATTAGGTATTTTCATTTGGTATGTTGAACATAGAAATTCATATCGGTTTCATGTGCATGAATCTAGAAACCCAAAGATTCTGAAGAACACATTAATGGAGTCAAAGAATGCTTCATTCTTTAAAAATATGTTTCTATATAAGGAAAAAGATGTAGGGTAGGGATCTAAAAGGTCACATAAAGATCTTGAGAATGATATTTGAGATGGTTAATGAGAAGTTAAAAAATTAACTTCCACAAGTAATTAAAGTAAATGATGAGAACTCTTCACGCGAAGATGAAGAAATGATACAACTTAAAAGAAGTAAAAGGAGATGGATTGAAAATTTTTTTATTTCAGACTTTCAAACATATGTGATAGAAGTTAAAACATATATGATAGAAGTTAAAACACAGAATTTCAAAGAAGCTATAAATAGAAAGTCCTTTACGGAAAGAAGCTATGGGGAGTAAAATTTATTCTATACTGTAGAACTATACTTAGAATTTAGTGAATATTCTTCTAGGATCCAAACCACTAACTTATAAAGAGATTTAAAAAAAACGGAAGTAGAAGGAATGATTCGAAAGAAGCCATAAGGAGTGAAATTTATTCTATACTATAGAACCATACTTGGGAATTTAACACATGTAAGGCACAGTTAGTCATAAAAGGTTATAGACAAAAGGAAAGTCTCGATTATTTTTATATATATTCCCCTGTCTCGAGAATAACATCTATTAGGATGATACTTTTGATTGCCACTCTGTAGAATCTTGAAGTACATCAAATGGATATTAAAATAGCTTTTCTAAATAGAGATCTCGAAGTAGGGA
>CAOJCR011628880.1:0-14634 GCA_948330485.1 Euphorbia neoarborescens | reverse complement strand
GTATGATGTGTTTCCTAATGGTTCCGTGCATTCATTCAAGCATTCATTTAATGTTTTCAGCATTCATGATGCATCATTGCATGAAATCAATCTTGGAACTCTTAATGAACCAAAAATGATACAACTGTCATCTGACTTATCACCTGAGGAAAAGAGAGATTTAGAGGAAATACTGAAAAATCATGTTTAAGTGTTTGCCTGGTCTTATGAAGATTTGCTCGGGGTGGATACAGGGATTGCTCAGCATAAGATGCCAACTGACCCTAAGTTCACTCCAGTCAAACAGAAGCTTCGCCGGCTCAGGCCAGAATGGGCCGAGAAGGTAAAAGAAGAGTTTCAGAAATAACGGGATGTCAGATTCCTTGATAGGGTAGCTTATCCAACATAGTTAGCTAATATTGTCCCTGTGGCAAAGAAGGATGGCAGATTCAAGGTTTGTGTGGATTACAGAGATTTTAATAAGGCTTCCTGGAAAGATAACTTCTCGCGGCCGCACATTGATGTTTTAGTTGACAGCGCAGCTAGATCGGTAATGTACTCCTTTATGGATGGATTCTCGGGCTATAATCAGATTCTGATGTATGAGAAAGACAAGGAGAAAAAAAGCATTCATCACTGAATGGGGTACCTTCTGCTACAGCATTATGCCATTTGGTCTAAAAAATGCCAGTTCTACGTATCAGAGAGCAGTCACGACTCCACTGCATGACATGATCCACAAGGAAGTAGAGGTGTATGTGGATGATATGTTAGTAAGGTCCGATACCCGAACTGATCACACTAAGATATTAGATCGGTTCATGATGAGAATTGATAAGTACAACCTTTGCCTGAATCTGAAGAAGTATGTATTTGGGGTCACATCAGGCAAGTTACTGGGGCTTATAGTGAGCCAGCGGGGCATTGAGATGGACCCTGACAAGATTAAAGTCTACAGGAGATGCCCACACCTAAAACCGAAAAAAAAAGTTAGATCCTTTCTAGGCTCCCTGCAATATTTCAGCCACTTCATAGCCCGTTTAACCACCATCTGTGAACCCATTTTCAAACTCCTTCGAAAAAACCAACCAGTAGAGTGGACACCCGATTGCCAAATAGCCTTTGACAAAATCAAAGCCTACCTTTCGAACCCACCTGTTCTTCAACCTCCCAAACATGGAAAACCACTAATCTTGTACCTAGCCATCAAAGAGAAGTCAGTAGGGGCAATGCTGGTTCAGGAAGACGATAACCAGAATGAATTCCCAATCTATTATCTCAATAAGAAGCTTCTGGATTATGAATGCTGGTACAACCTCATTGAGAAGACTTGTGCAGCTATGGTCTGGTTGACGAAGAAGCTCTGACACTACTTCTAGTCATATCAGATCATTGTTGTAGGAAAAACAAATCCAATGAAGTACCTTGTGATGCCCCAGCACTACCAGGAAAACTGTCGAGGTGGTTATTGCTCTTGTCTGAATTTGATATAGTTTATGTCACCAAGAAGGTAATCAAGGGGAGAGCGGTGGCAAAATTCCTAGCTCATCAGCCAGTTGAATCTAACTATATAAAGAATCTGGAGTTCCCTAATGAACAGTTGGCATTTGTCACGATTGAGCCAAGTCAGTGGGTCATGCACTTCGATGGAGCTGTTAACAAGTATAGTGCAGGTCTGGGTGTCGTCATTATCACTCCAGAGAAAGAAGTAATTCTCCTGTCTAAAAGATTAGAGTTTCCAGTCACCAACAATGGGGCAGAATATGAAGCATGTCTGTTTGGGTTGGACGTTCTGATCACTTTGAGGGCCACAAATGTCGTTACCATCAGAGATTCAATACTAGTCATCAAACAGATCTGTGGCGAGTGGGACATAAAAGAAGAATTACTCCAGCCGTATACAGAGATTGCATCAGAAAAGATCCTCAGATTTGGGAAGTGTGAGTTCAAACATGTACCATGAGATGAGAACTAGATGGCAGATGCCCTCGCCACCCTATCCTCCATGTGGCAAGGCCCAGTCGCCAATCCAATGAAGCCACTAATCCTTGAAACTCGGGAAAGCCCTAGTTTGAGGAGATTCCAACAATGATAGCCACCGTCGACACCTAACCCTGGTATTTTGACATCCAACAGCTCTTAGAGAATGGAGAATACCCTGAGGGGGCCACCAATCTGGAAAAGATGACACTACGGAAGCTAGCGGTACAGTTTAGACTCCTTAAAGGGGAATTGTTCAAACACACATCAGAAGGTGTTCTGCTCAGGTGCTTGACAGAGACAGAAGCTAAAATAGTAATGCAACAGTTGCACTTGGGACACTGCGGGTCGCACATGAATGGGGTGGCCCTGGCTAAGAAAATTATAAGACAGGGGTACTTTTGGCTAACCATGCAGCAGGACTGTATCCGAGAAGTATTGAAACACCATGAATGCCAGATCTATGGAAGCCTACAGCACTTACTCCCGATTGAACTCCAAAGCCTTTCAACCCCTTAGCCATTCTCATCTTGGGGGATTGACATCATTGGGGAGATCCGTCCGCCCAATTCTAACAGGCACAAGTTTAT
Source organism: Euphorbia neoarborescens (assembly GCA_948330485.1). Lineage (NCBI taxonomy): Eukaryota > Viridiplantae > Streptophyta > Magnoliopsida > Malpighiales > Euphorbiaceae > Euphorbia > Euphorbia neoarborescens. The sequence goes on along the minus strand of CAOJCR011628880.1, from coordinate 12,085 downwards.
CATTGTGGCAGTGGATATTTTTCAAAATAGGTGGAGGCCAAGTCTTATCCCAGTATCACGGCTAGTACAGTGGCCAAGTTTATTGAAAGAGAGATCTTCGCCAGATATGGGATACCACACCACGTAGTAACTGACAATGGAGTATAGTTTCAAGGGGCAACTGCGAACTGTTGGCTGAACACGACATCGAGCATCACAAATCCTCTCCTTACTGTCCTCAGGCAAATGGGGATGTTGAGGCTACTAATAAGACTCTTAAGAGTATCTTGTGCAAGAAAGTGGTCACTTATCAGGACTGGGCGGACAAGCTGCCATTGGCACTCTGGGGTTACAGGAATGGAGTCAGAACACAGACTGGGGAAACACCTTACAGTTTGGTATATGGGATGGAAGCAGTCCTTCCGGTCGAAATTCAGGTTAGATCCCTCAGGGTGGCACTAGAAGATGAATTGCCAGAGACAGAGTGGGCCCACTCCAGATATGAACAGCTGAGTCAGATTGATGAAAATAGGCTTAAAGCACTTGATCATCTTCAGATGTACCAGCAGAGAATGGCTGGAGCCTACGGTAAGTGAGTCAAGCATCTCAGACAACCCCTGAAACCTGGAGATCTGGTTTTGAAGTAGGTTCGACAAGTACATACAGACGCCCGAGGGAAGTTTAAACTGAATTAGGAAGGCCCATTCTTGGTCAAGAAAATTCTATCCGAGGGCACAGTAAAGCTTATAGGTTTGGACGGCAACGAGTTCACATCTCCGATCAATCAAGACCACTTGAAACATTATGTCATCTAGGAATAGAATTGAGAGAGAGACAGAGAAAGAAAGAGTGGATAATCAGAAAATCGGCTAAGTCAAAAACCCAAAGGGGAGGCTTAGGCAAAAGCGAGAGAGAGAGTGAAGCCAAAAATCGAAAAGGACACCTTACGACAGCTGATAAGTCGGCTTGACATGTATCTTTTTGTATCTTTTAAGTGTTCAGCTTAATTTCATTAATGAAGTGTTTTAATGCTTAAAGTGTTATCTGACTGTCATAATGAATACATGTGAAGCATTTTGAAACAATCACACTCTTAAGCTTGCATTAGGAGTCTCTTAAGTGGGTTGTAAACTCATCTAATATGCCATCACGCGTCCCTCCTTTTGCCAAACATTTGCTCTCTCTTCTAAAATAAGTGAGATACCACTAAACCGAAAACTCCTCGGGGCGGTTCAAAAAACAAAAAAAACAACAAAAAAAGAAAAAAGATAAAATGAAGATCATAAAAAATAAATACCCCAGTTGAAAACCCGTAGGAGCGGCTGGGGTAAAAAGTCAGCCAGTCTCACACTGATCAAAATACATCAAACTCAGAACATCATCACCAAACCAACGGACTAGCTCGAAAGTGTAGAGCAAAGGCCTGGCCTTGAATCCCATACATCAGAGTTTCGATGAAAGCCAAGGCACATCAGACGAATCCCTCTGCAAGTCAGAACCAGTGGACGAGTGATGCCACGCTTTCCCCATACAAATCTCAGAATTCTCATGCATATCATGAATCAAGACATCAATAAAGCACTTAGCTCCGTTTTTATCAACTGATCGAAGGGGCGAAAATTTTTGTTTTCAAAATTATTGATCAATTGATAGAAACGTTGCTCCTCCATAACATCTTCATGCATCACACATCATACACCATACACATACTTTTGAACAGATGAGTCTAGAGGCATAATCCCTACTTCCCCAACAACGTCGCAACTTCGAGATGCTCTATCAACTGCGAGGGCCGCTGGATTCGATTGATCTAGGGTGATTGCATACCTTTGGACTTGAGACGGTCCACATCAAAGCAGCTCCCAAAAAAAGGCAACACGCGCCGAGGCAGTTTCGATACGCCGAAGGTACTCCCCAATGGATCTAACTACCGAGACTCTTCTTTTAAGGTAAGTATTCCCCACGCTCACTTCGTGTTTGAAAATTCTATCCACAACAGAATTTTCTTACACGAGGGGCAACTGTAAGCACCGGGTTTTTACCCTAAGAGTGATGATGAGAAACCGGTCCCAAACTGGTACCCTTTTAGTGTTTGCACTTACGTGTGTGGGTCTGATGACACCAAAATTGTCACAACTGAGACATGAACTGAGTATTTGTCAAGTGTTTTAATGAGCTGGAACCACAGGCTTTTGGTTTGTACTCAAAACCGGTCAAACCAGAGCCTAACCTGACCGGAGCCTATCTCCTTAAAACCCCTAAACTGAACTGCCTAATTAACCCAACCTAACCTATCATTTGTCACTCACCCTTTAACCAAACCCATTACTTATCTCCCTTTTATTTCACTCTAGCTCAAACTCAAACCAAACCCAAACCCTCACCCTGACCAGCTCAAACCAAATCAAAGATCCTCTCCTGCCAATGGTTTTTACGCATAAGAGACGATAAGCAGGGAGGCAGAAGAATGATGGAATTAGTAACTCCCTTTTTACAGCAGAAGGAGAAAGAAAATGGAATCTATGCCAATATGAGGAGGGACAGCAGACAAGGGTGACTCATCCCTACTTCTCTCTTGACCAAGGCAGACCATAAAAGAGCATCAACAGCTTACTTCGACACTGACCAACACTAAGCAAAAATTTAAAAAATTGAAATATTTCTCTCCTCTGCTCTCACATTCCTGGGCCATTCTCAAGCTTCATCTTCACCTTTACACTTCACCAGAAAAAAAAACCCTACACCACCACCTTCTTATCACTTCCCCTCCTCTGTTTATCACTCCTATAACAGAACTTCATTCCTTTACTATGTCTCCATTCTAAAACCCCAAAACCAAGACTTTAATACTTGAGAAGATTCTCATCTTAAGTGTTAACTCCAGTGAAAGGTAGACACTAAACTAGGAGACTCCGGTTCGGGTTTCGATTCGTGAAAAGCAAGGATAACTCAGTTTTCTTCTCTTGATCCATACACGCTAGGCACGCAAGAAAGGTAACTACACTGAGCTCTAAGATCTTTGAACCTACTCGTCTTGCTACTGAGATGTGTGTTGTGTAATTTTGAGAGTTTGTTTATAAGTTAAAGTATTATGTCTTCATGCTCTGTTACTACTGCATTCTTTTCAACTGTCACAAAGCTGAGTTTTAACCCGTAAAAATCTCGTCTTTTTTTCATTTCTATGCATGCTAATCATTTAAGAGTGTTAAAAAAAAAAAAGGATCAAAACGGATCAAAAATAAGTTTTTAGTTGAGAGCAGAAGGTTTTTGCGTTGCAGAGCATTGGTTTTTCTATGTTTGTGTTTGGGCATATAGTTGTTATTTACTATTCATAATTACTATTTATCCCTTTTTGTGCCCATGTCAAAAATTATTTTTCGAGGACAGCATCGAGTCCGGAAAAATAAATCACGAGCAATGAAAAAAGAAAGGACGTAAAATAAATTTGTTTAGTGCGTCGTTTTTTCATTTTCGTCTGTTTAAAAAAATTTAAATTATAGGGCTGCTCGGCAGCAGCCCAAATGGATTGCTGCCCAGCAGCCCGTCATGGGCTGCTGCCCAACAGCCCGTCACGGGCTGCTTCGTAGTAGCCCAAATGGGCTGCTAGGCAGCAGCCCACACGGGTACCAAGCCGGCAGTCCACCGACGACCCTCGTTTCGTCCCATTTGTTTTAATTTTAATCTTAATTTTAATTTTAGTTTTAAATTATCCTTTTTATTAAGTGTCAAAATAAATGTTTTTTATTACGTTTTTCTCGATATATTTATGTATCGTCGGTCACGTTTTTTTATTTAAAATATTTTTTTGTGGTCCGTTTACATCGTTTTAACGGCCCAATTTTTACGCTACATTTCTCCAATCTTTTTGCGCGTTCTTGTGCGCATCACGAAATAATTTTGTAGCACGTTTAATTACCTGTTTGCATTATATTTAATTTATCGCACTTTAAATATTTATTTGATGTGCCGATGTTGTGCCGGTAAATTCAGCACATTATATATTTATATCTCGGACCTAGATTTAAATTCCCGTTTACGCGTTTGCAATTAGAAAACCGTGTCGGGAAGCCGGGGTTTAGGGCCGCTAACACTCGATTCGATAAATTGCTTCGAATTGGGTGCCCCTCTCTATAACAAGTTCCTGAGCTACCTTAACTTCCCCATTCTTTTGCATGTCCACTTTCAAGCATGGGGTATTTGTTGTATGTTTACTTTATATGTGTTGTGAATATTTATTGCAATGCATGCTTAGATGGATGTCTCCCTCCCCAACTAATGTATCCCATAGGATTTATTCGTTATTCGATATGGTTGTAAATATATACTTTGCTTGATTTGCTTTATTTTTCAGCAATTTATTTTCCATTTATGCTTGCGCGTTCACTTAAATATTTAATTATAAAATCAATCCAAGTTTAAGGATTATGCGAATAAAAATGTTTTATTTCAAAATAATGTCGATTTCTTAAAAAGCCTTTCAAAAGAGGATAAGTAGATGCCTTGTCCGAACCTGATCTCTTGATTACGGTTTCGGATTTGAGCCTACGATCTGAGTAATACCATAAGTTAAGTCTCGATAGATTTTGGAACCGGGTGGCGACTCCAAAATTTTTTCCTAGAAATTCGAGTTTGAATTTCTTTTCCAAAAATTATTTTCCTCCAAAAATTGTTTTTATTTCTATTTTATCAAAACCTCAAGCACGCGTTTATGCGCGCATATTGTTTGGAATGCCTTCCTCCGAAAGCCTCAAGTCCCTATTTGGGTCCGTCTCTTAGCGGGGGTGCTAGGAAATGAGAATTCCACTCATTTGGGAACGTTTTCTTTTAGAGTTTATTTTCCACCAAAACTCGTGTTTTCTTTTATCACTTTTCACGCACTATCATCTTTATCTCTTCGTGACAAGTCTATAAAGATGAGTCACTTGTACTCACGAGAGTACTAAGCTACTTGTGACGTGGGTACACTTTCATGAAAACTTTATTTCATTTCTTTACGCTTGAGGAGTCCCAAAAGAGATTCCTCGCGTTGTTTTGCTTACATGAGTGCCAAACCGCTCGTGAAGTAAGCACCACTTTCCAAAATCAAATTTTCAAACCGAGACCTCTTTCTTTCATTTTATTTTTCTGAAAAGCAAATTTCAACTTCGATTTCAATTTCAATAATCACCAAATATTTTATTTTCGTTAAAATGTCACTGTGCTCACAATGAGGAGGATTCCTTCTTATAATGCTCACCTCTCTTGAAGTTCCACTTCTGAAATTTTCCTCCTTTTCTGAGCATTCTCCTCAGCTTCCTTGTGATTAGTGCAACGTGTTCATCATCTGAGGAGGATTTAGACTTAGTACTATCCACCCTCAGTACGATGGATTTCTGTCTCTTGTCCTCTAGTTTGTCTTTGAGCTCGAAGGCCTTTATAGTGCTTTCATCGGTTATCAGTGAATCCATGAGATCATCATATTTATACTTGCTTAGATCATGCACTTCTTGAAAAGCTATTTTCTTTGCCTGCCAGCTATTGGGGAGGCTTCTGAGGACTTTCTTTACTTACTCCTCTACTGATATCACTTTCCCAAGCCTCTTTAGCACATTCACTATATTAGTGAATCTGGCGTTCATCTCAGCAACCTTCACGCCTTCCACCATTTTAAACAGCTCATACTGATACATGTGCTGATTGATTTTATGTTCCTTGACTTTGGTGTTTCCTTCATAGGTAACCTTCTGCTTTCTCCAAATCTCCTAAGCAGTTTTGCATCCCGAGATCTTGTTGTATTCATTAGCATCTTGTGCGTAGTAGAGGATATTGATAGCCATGGCATTCGTTTGATGATTACTCAAATCAAACTCAGTGAGTTCATCATCAGGTTTGGGCATAATACCTCCATTTTCCAATGTTTTTATTGGTTGATGAGGACCATGCAATATAACCATCCAGGCTCTCGTGTCAGTGGCTTGGATGAAATTCTTCATCAAGTTCTTCCAAAAGGTGTAGTTCGAGCCAAAGCATAGGGGAGGTCTGGTGATAGATAATCATTTGGGAAGGATTTGAGTAGTCTCATTACCAAGAAACTGTCTGATGTTGCTGGCAATCTTATTGTCTCTTTGAGATTGTTAAATCTGATAATAGAGTTAGGCTCTGATACCAAATCTGGAATCCCAAATAGGCCAAACAACAAAGGAGGGGGTGAATTGGGTATTTTTAAAAATTTAAGACTGAAGAGAAAGAGTCTGAAAAATATTAAATTCTGAGACTAAGTATAAAACTAGGTAGATTACTAAGTAAGTATAAAACTCAGTAGATGACTAAGGTTTCTTTTGATACTGACTGTCTCATTATTTGGTGTGCTTATAGAAGGGATATTGAGCAGTTGAGTAAGGTGATGAAAAGTAAAGAACACAAGAGTTTATACTGGTTCGGTACTTACCCTCAGTACATACGTCTAGTCCCCAAGGTACCTTCCCTTGAGAGTTCAATTCACTCTTGAGTCCTTTTAGGTAGGAAACAAACCTTTACAACTTAGTCTATCACACTACTGAGTACCGCTCTCAGTAGCTTATTGACACGCCTCGGGCAATAGTTGAAACTAATACCAAAGCGCTCACTAAAGGGCAGTGCACCCTGTCGCTGTTAAGTAATAAACCTAGTTAAGTGCAGGTATCGATCCCACTGGGAAAGTACCACAATCACCAAACTACTAAGCTTCCTGACGTGTTGGAGCGGATAAATAATTTGAAATAATAAAACTGTGAATTAAATCTAAACTAAAACCTAAATTAATCGTGATCTTTACTCAATCTTTATTTATAACATAATCAAAATCACAATAAAGGCAGCGAGTCCGATCTATGAATATAAATGAGGATGGCTTAATTAAGTCAAACTAGGTCAAACATGCAATAATTATTAAACCCTAAATATGTTGATAAAACAATTTAAACTAGCACCTCTAGGTCCAATTATGCTCCCTAGCCATTCTTCCTTGTTTAGAGGCGGTCTAGCTCTAGAAATCAGAAAATAAGAACCCGTATGTTCCACGGAGTTGTCAATTCCAATAGTTGCCTAGGTTTTAATCTAGGTAGGGTTACGGATACGAATTCGGTGAAATTAGGACTTTATAAGACTAGTTTGTCGCAATATCAAACATATAAGTGAATAAAATTATGTGCAAAACAAATCCCTAACTTAAACAAAATTAAGATGGAAAAATATAATGAAGTCAATCAACGAATAACAAGTTGTAAGCTCACGTCAAATTAAAAAGAATAGAGAAAAGACAAACTTATGCCCTAATCACTTTAATCGGATCTTAACGGTATGAAAACGTTGAAGGATAACCGCTATCAAAATGCCAAATTCGATTAAGAATAGTGAATCGCAAAGGGGGAATATTCTGTAACTTGCACATCAACCTTTATTGAAGAAATTGAGATCCAGAACAAACCCTTAAAACTTTTTCTAGCTTTTTGGTACAAGATTAAATAAAAGATAACCTAAAAATGACCTAATTTAACCCTTAAATATTGTAGCAATAGAGTTATAATCAAAGCAAAATTCGTCCTGAAAGAAAACAAAATAAATTGTCAAGTCATCAGTGCCAACAAGCCGCGCTAGAGTGCTGGCGCGCTGTGCTGGCTTCAAAAATTTCGAACAACGCTTTCTGCAACTGCAGTACGCCGTGCTACACTCCTAGCATGCCTGCTAGTCTTTAATAATTTGATCAATGTTGCTTGTAACTGTAGCGCGCCGCGCTGGACACCTGGCTGTAGCTTAATTCTGCAGCTTTGTCCTCTGAACTTCAACTCTTCATAACTTTCACACCTAAACTCCGCTTTCCACGATCTTGGATCCATTGGAAAGCTCGTATCATGATCTTCAACTCTCCTCTTTTTGCGTACTCCAAAATCCGCCTCCAGCAGCCTCAAAAACTGGTCCATTCTCGCTTTTAAGTCGGATTCGAACTCACTCGTTTCTTCAGAATTATGTCTAAAATCTCAAACCCTACACTGATTTGCTCACAAAAACGAGTCAAATTATACAAGTCCTCAGTCTCAGTGACCTCGGACTAAAACATAAGTAGAAAAATAACTGAAAGACAGAAAAACTAACCAAAATAAACACAAAAACCAAAATATAAAGAAGCACTAAAAATCGATAAAACACACACACTAATGCCGAATATCAGTTAAATCATTCATCAATAAAGTTCCTTAATGCCTAAAATATAAGGTTGAGACCGACCTTATCAATTACCCCACCCTTAGAACCTTGCTTTTCCTCAAGCAAACAACTCAAAACTTAGAACCAAGCAACTAGTTTTCACCTAAAAACCCAACTAGGATTTAACTACACCAGTTCACCAATCCCAAACATGTAAAAGCAATTCACACAATAACAATAACTATCTGCAGACAATAAACATAAGTCCTGCTATTCCTCATGCTTAAACTAATCAAATGAAGGGAACGGTGAGAGCCTATGCAACTAGTTTAATTCTCCTCACGGATTTTACTCAATACGCTCATAATTGTTAAGGTAAGAATAAAACACACTCAATCAAAACAAAGAATGCATCACATAGCGAACTAATGGCAATCTCGGTATAGACATTGATAATAAGGATCAAAATCAGAGAAACTGTAGGCTTGTAACGTTCTGAGGTTAGAGTGAGGTATGGCGGAAGTCATTTTAGGTCTTACAACTCATTTTAATCATACTAAAACTAAAAGTAGCAATTCTGGGCATACGGAACAGAATAGAAACCGACTTACTTTGTAACAACATACACAAGCAACCATATTTGAAAGAGAATGATGAAAAGAGATAGCATAGAAAAAGAGAAATATCATGAATATATACATCAAATGATGGGAATAATTCAGGTATAAGAATAGAGAAAACCCGAATCAGAAGAATACATAAAGATGAAGTAAATGAGGATCAAGTTCCAACCAACATATTTGAACAAATTCACAAATTATGCAGCATTAATATCCTAGAAACAATGTTCACTAGGCAAGTCATTGGACCTTACCCCACACTTTATTCACAAAACATAAGAAGGATTCAGAGAAAAAAGCACTTGAAGAATTCTGAATCAGAAGAAATCACAAGGAAAAACAATCATACTGAGAATTAAAGTTCCTTAACATTCGAGGAAGAAAGTTATTTACTTTAGTGTTTGGAACCCCGAAAAGCACAGGTATTCATTAATCGAAACCCATCCCAGAAACAAAGACAGAACAAGTTTCTTGTAGGAACAGCAACTTTACTATTTTCAATTTAATTTTTTTTTCTTCTTTTCCTTTTTTTAAACAATATGGATAGAGTGAGTAATTTTGAAAAGTAATAGCGACAACCCAGAACTACTAAATTTGAAGTACGGAATCAGTTTGACTATAACATAAAAGAGAGGATGGTTGAAAGGAAATCAAAGTGAAGGGTATTTGGCTTGTAACTTTAAGGCCTATGCCTTGTATTGTGGCTTTGAAAAGAACAGACTCAAGCTCAAATAGGGTTTCTAAGGGTTAGTTTATTGAGTTGGGTTCAAAAGGTGTAAGTGGAAAGAAGTGTGAAATGCGTGTGTGAACGTGTGGCAAAACCTAAGGGTCTCCACATACTAAGCTCTACTTTTTCCAAGTGCAAGACTACACCGAGTTCTATGATCTATCATTCAATGTCTGACTAACTCTAAGAAAGAATAGAACCGCAGTGAAGTGGTTCTGGGATCAAAATCCTCACATTTTGGTACAAAAGAGAGTTTATTTGTGTTTGTAGTTGCGTTTACCCTATCATTGTTCCTAATCACTATATTAGTTCAAACATGGGAACAACAGTAAATGATCAAACCACTACAGAGAATTATCCTTCTTGGTTTCATGCAAAGACATTGTTCAGACTTGGCTGACAGACAAAAACAGGCTAATTCCTACCATACTTAATCCCGAATTTCAAGTTACCAACTTAAAAACAAACAACAAAGTTCAATTTTGGGGGTATCTAGACAATCGTGAAGTCCTTATAACAGAATATTTCATCATTTATTCAGCATTCAACACAATAAACACACATGACAACACAGATCAAACATATTAAAATAAAAACAGAAACTGAAAATAAAAACTAAACCTAAGCAAATCAACAAAATAGAATGAAAACCAGTCAAATCAATCAAACAGGTAAACAAACACCATCGTGCAAATCCAGGCCTACACTACATCTACCACATACTAAGGTACAAAAAATAAAAGGGAGAAATTCTCTTTTCCCACCCCGCACTCATAATGCACTTACTCCCGAAAGTGCAATGGAGTAAGGCATAAGTGCAGGGAGAAAAAGAGAGAACTCACAAATCTGAAGATCCTGGTGGTGGTGGCGGAGGAGATGGGTACGGCTATCCCTGCTAGCTAAAGTGGTAAGACTGGAAATCCTTAACCCTCTATATCCTCCCATTCATGTGAGTAGGCATATCGTGGATCTCAGACTGGAACTGCATCTGCGGTCGGTCCATATCATAGAGAATCGCAAAAAGTCTTTGAAACTGGCTATCAATGGATACTATCGACTCTCTACGCTCCATTGGCGCGGCATGCTCCTCCTAAACATCCTCCTCAATGTGGATCTGCAAGTGCTGGTGGTGATGCTGGTGCTGCTACATTCTCAGGGTGTACAACAAACTGCAAAGTCTCATGGTGAAAAGGTTTGCTATGTACGGCAACCATACCGTCAGTGCACCTAGGTGTACGTAGGTAATGTGCTATCCTAGTAATCACATGGCCTAAACCTAACTCTCACAAAACTCTCTTGCCTCTCGAGATGAAGGCATTTAGTAAAAATTTCCCCATATGGGGCCTGATATTATCCGTCGCTCTAAGCAACACCAGCAACTCACTCTTATTAATCTTACTTGCTTCGGGTTTCCCCAAGAAATTAAAAGTAGCAAATTTATAAATATAAAACAACACGGGATCCCGTAAACAGGAGGCATTTATATTACTAGGCACGAACCTCCCTCAACCGAACATAGCCCAAGCATGCGTCACATCTACATCAATAGGCCATGTATATACATCACCTGGGACATATAACACAGTCCTTAACATGTCAGCCTTAAACTCATACTCTACCCCAAAAAGACAGAATCCTATACGCTTTTCCCTAGAAATATGATCTGTGATCGTACGAAAAGTGGTATAAAACTCCAATACTAGCTCCTTATATATGGGGGTCCTCGAATGTACATACGCAGTCTAACCTAAAATATCAAACTTAGCCCTAATGGCCTCACTGTATACATATTTATCCATCCACTCCCCCTCGAAATACTGAAAAGTAGAACATTCCAAAGGAAATAGGGTTTGATATCGAGTACCTTCTTCCTCGGAGTGTAGAGGAAAGGGGCAATATAATCTCTGTGATATTGGTGTATATGGTGCCATCTGCTGCCCCCAAGGTACTGCAGGCTGCTCAATGTCAGGTAGATCCCTTGGAGCCTCTGACGTAGATGCCCGTTGTCTCTTGCCAGCAGTACTCTTCATCCTGAAAAATTAGCAATGAATTAAAACCATGCATATAATATGTGTTCAAAAGAAACCAATAAGTAAGTGAATAAAACAAGCAAGTGAAGTTTTTGGTACGAAAAAGAAACCAATTCTTTTTACACAGAAAATCATGACAAGCATGTATAACTCTAAACAATTTCATCACAACAATTGAAGCGATGTCATTGTGAATCTCAAAAACAGAAAGCATGGAAGCATTATGTAGTTTAATTCGAATTAATATGAAAGCAGCAAAGTCGCAAGCAGTAAACATTGTTTCAAAATTCAATTTGTACTTTATTTACACCAAACTCATTCTATGTAACAAAAAGGAGCATTTACAGTTTCAAAGAAGGATTTCCAAAAGCATAGAAAAGGAGCATATTCTTCTTGTATTAAAAATCAGATTTAAAGCAGGGCAGGAATAGGCGGTAGTGCACTATCATGGCAGCCCATTTGCGAAACTCAAAATCACAGACACTCTCTTGTGAAGTTTTAGCAGTTGCAAGTGTCATTTGTATGCATTTTTAACAGTCAAACACGTAACAACTATAGGCAATCAAACA
>CAOJCR011627602.1:0-11450 GCA_948330485.1 Euphorbia neoarborescens | reverse complement strand
CTAGCATGCGAAGCTATCGAATAAACATGCACAATTCTAATACCAATCACAATCAAAAACCCTAATCCAATCCAGCAAGATTAAACAACAGGTGTGGAAAGAATAATAATGAATTTAATTGCATAAGAAATCTAAGCGGTTCCAACTTATACTGAATGCGAAGATTGAAAGAAGAAGATCAATCAAACTCGTTATCACATAGTGCGGATCCCAGCTTTGGCGATTAAGCATGCAAAGATTAATCTCGATAGAAGGATTAACTGACTCACGTTGTAATCAATCGCATAAGAGGAAAAGATATCAATGGAAATTTCAATATTTATTGAATGAAAATTGAATACAAAGGAAGAAAAGAAGACCACTAGGGTTCTTGCTATGGGTGTATGTGAAAGATACTGAAAAATACAATATAAGTAGCTATTTATCTGTTTCTAAAACCAAAAATCCGGAATAGAAAGGGTTACAATCGCAAATTATCAAAATACAAATATCGCATCGCGACACGATTAGTGTCACGTCACGACAGGCAAAAATTCCCCAAATCCAGCTGTATTCTGCAACTAAGCCAAAATAGCCTGTCGCATCGTGACACTTTTCTTAGCGATGCAATGGTCTTCAGATTTCTTCAAGGAATCACCTATCGCGTCGTGATCGGCTACAGGTGTCGCGACGCGACACTCTGCAATTCTTCACATCAACTTTTCATACTCCACTTTAGCTTGCTCCCGCACTCCACTCATCCACTAATGCTCCTGTTCCTTGCCTCACAAAGACAAATAAAACATAAACACACCAATATACAGAAGCACAAGCATCCAAGAACACAGGAATCACAAAACTGAGCCAAATGAAACCAAAACATAAAGAAAACTAACAAAGTGTACGAAAGAAACGAAAAGATAAAAACTAACCAAACTAACATCAAACCACATGAAAAACACATGGAGTTCCACCAAATATAGTGCAATGCAGTCACAAAGATAAGGTCTAAAACGGACCTTATCAAGAGGTAAGTAACCCTAACCCAATTTCTGATATTCCTTCAAATGGACTTGAATTTGATCTAGTTAGGGTGTATATACCCAAATTACCATTTCCTCAACTGGTTCAAAAGATAAACTGGACCAGAAGTATTCTAAATTTCTTAAAATATTTAAGAAGCTAAAAATTTAATCTACCTTTGATTCAGGGCCTATATATGCTAAATTTTTCAAGGAGTTACTTCCAGGCAAGAGAAAGCTAAAAGGAGATGAAGTGGTGGCATTAACGAAAGAGTTTTCAATGATAATAAGAAACAATCTTCCACCTAAGCTGGAGGATCAAGGGAGTTTTACGATCCCTTGTTAGATAGGGAATATAACGATTGTTAATGCTATCTATAACTTAGGTGAAAACATTAATCTCATACCCCCTATCGATGTTCAGAAATCTTAGTTTGGGAAAGCTGAAACCCACCAATATAATGCTGCAACTGACAGATAAATCCATAACAAGACCATAGGGAGTCATGGAAGACATGCTGGTGTAGGTAGATAAATTTATTTTTCCTACTAATTTTTTGGTTTTAGATATAGAGGAAGATAACCCAGAGACTTTACTACTTTGGAGACCATTTCTTGTAACTTGATTAATTGATGTTCAAGAAGGTATACTGATTTTAAGGTTGCAAGATGAAGAGGTAACTTTTGATGTGTATAATTCGATGAAATTTCATTTAAATACAGAGAAATGTAATTTTATAATCTCTACTAGTCATATTAATACGAGTGTTGATGAGTATATGTGTAACAATTTAGACAACACATTAGAAGATGACCTAGAGAATATGAAGAAGGAACCAGTAGCATCGAGTAAGGGTGACGAATGTAAGCAAATTAAGAGTAGGTTTAACAAGCTAGAGAGAGAGGTTTACCCGATGCTAGAGTCATCCTTAGCAGTGAATACAACGTTGAAGTTGGAAGTTTTACCTTAAGAAAGAGGTGATAAAGGAAAAAGAAAGAGAACCCGAAGAAGGAAAATGAGAAAGAGAAAAAATAGGTGTTTCCTCTTCAATTTTCGGTGAAACAAGCATATGAAAAAGTCGAGTTGTTCTGACTATAAAACACAATAATATATTTTATACAATTATGTATTTTAGCTACGGATGTGTTTTTAAGTATTTTTGTAGGTATAAATGCATGGGTCAAGGGTCAGAATTGGCATATAAAGATGGTAAAATAATACGTAAAAAAATTAAAATAAAGCCATACCCAATGAGCAAATAAGGTCACTCGATAAGTACGGGCCTATTACTCGTCGAGTAATGACTCGAGTAAGGTCTGTAACAAAATTGGCCTATACTCGAGCCTTGTACTCCTCGAGTAGCCAACTTTTGAATACAGTCCAACTTTTCCAGAGGCCGTACTCAAATTGGTACTCCACGAGTAGGGCCGGGTTACTCGCTGAGTAACCCTGTTTACTTGATTAGTAACCCGTCGAGTAAGGGCTAAATTCTAAATTTTTTTATTTTATTATATTATTTCCTCTTTTATCTTTAATCCACCTATTTATTTATCAAAATCCTACTTTCCTAATTCTATACATATTCCTATTCTTCTTCTTCCTCTCTTCTCTACTTCTTTTTCCAAATTTCTTTTCCTCCTCAACCTTTTCTCCATACTTCTTGCCTTATTTTCCATCCTTCATTTCTTTACTCATCCTTCTTCTCTCTTCTTCCTCTTCTAACTCCATCTTCATCAATTTCTTAGTTTTATTTTTAGAATTTGTCCTAATTTTCTACCATGGCACTAAGGTACACAATCTCTTCTCTTCTATTTTAATTCATATTGACTTGATTCTTGATAAATCTTTGCATATTCATTTTGCTTTTGATTATATGATTAGTCAGGTTTGTGGAAATTTGGATTATGTTGTATTTTACTTGTTTGAAAATTTGGGGATTATCTTGCTAGTAAAGTTGCATGTTAATTTTGTCAAATTTATGTTTATGAAAAATTTCATGTGATGTTAATTAGCTTGACTTTCTGTAGATTTTATAATTACATGTATTTTCACAATGATTGCAGTTTTTATTTTTGTTAATTTTTTTGATTACATATATACCATATTTTTTTAGGGATCATGTTATGTTTTTAATTTATTTTTTATTTATGATTTGTTTTGTGTTATTTTTTCTAATTGCATGTTAGGTTTATGTTATATTGCTTAATTTGTGTTTTGTTTTCGTAATTGCCCTTTGTTGAATTTTATTTATATTGAAGATTTTCATGAGTTGTATTTTTTTTCAGATTAGATGTTTTTGGTTATCTATTAATGAGTGCACAATTATTTTATTTTGTCTGTTTTTTTATTTTTGATAAGCGCATATTATTTTGATAAATTATTTATGTGGTATGTTTTTATTTGATTACATGATTATGTTTTTTTGTTTTGTTTAAGATCTATGTGTTTATGTTTTTATTGTTTTTTTAGTTTATGCATGTTATATTTTTTGTTGCTTATATTTTTAGGTCATATAATAGTTTAGGTTGCTTTATTTAATTTTGTGATGCGTATATTAATTGTGGATTTTGGTTTTTGGTTGTTTTTGTGTCTTTTTTGTTTTAAATTTTGTGATGTAGAGTCAAATGCCTCGCTAAGAGACAAGAAGTAGATGCTCCATCTGATGGATTAGCTAGGGATATGGAACCAAACCAAACTATAGCCACACTCAACTTCTATGCCTGAGCTGTTAACTGTCAATTCCCACTTCAAACAATAGAGGAGCATATGTGGTTCACCAAGCTCCATAAATATAATATACCTCCATTTAAATTACTTAATTTTGATGTAATTCGGGACACTAGATTACTTGAAGACTTAAATAACTTTCTTGAAACGTTAGGGTGGGTTCAATTTACCATGAATAGGCAAGTGGTCTATCTGGAGTTAACCCAAAAGTTTTATATTTCTTTAGAATTTGAGAATCATAAGTCCATATATGAACCAAACCGGTTACATTTAGATTGGCTGGTACCCAATATGCCCTCACTAGTGAGCAGATTAATCAATGTTTGGGAATTATGGGTAAAGCAGCGTTAGAATGGCCTGAGGGCATGATTGAGGATATTATATAGATTGAGCTTCTAAGGAAGGGTCTTACAATAGTAGAACATCTAAAACTATTTTTTTATTAGAAATAGGGCCCTTTGAGTGTTGCATAAATTTATATGTTGGAACTTAGTAAGAAAACACGAGGCTAATAGGGTCAGCACGATTGACCTAATTATATTGTTCCACGCTACATGTGGAAATCGCATTAACCTCAATGACTTTTTAATAAAAAATTTACCAAGAGAAATAAACATCCTCAGATGGGCTTAATGTTAGGGCACATTATTATATTATTTTCCAAGCATCTTCGAGGTAATGATTATTGTGACTGCCTATCTGGCTTTCCACCGATGCTTTTCACTACGATGGGTATGGTTTTTACACCCTCTTTTAGAAGTGCAGGTATCTCAGGTACTAATGCCGGTAGCTCAGGCAAGAGATCAATGTGTGTCACTGAGGACACTAATGAGGAAGAAGAGGGGGATCATGATATGAGTGAACTAGAGGCTGGTGCAGCTCGACTGGAGATACGTGAGTTTAATGATGGGATTAATGGTATTACTCGATAACTGGAGACTATACAGATGCATCGCCCGATGGGTTGCATCTGTTGAGGCTCACTTCAGTTAGCACATGCAATGGATGTCTTCTGTGGACACTAGACTAGATATGCAGGCATCCGAACTTGAGATGTAGGCGGCCTAGATCATTCACTTGGAGGCTTTTGCCTCATGATATAGCTGTGAGCAGGGTTGGGTGATCAGGTCGGTTTATACCTTATATTTTGGGTGTTATTGATATGTTTATGATGGGTTATTTGACTTGATTGTGGTATTTTTGCATGTACTTCATGAATTTTCTGATTTTTATTTTAGTTTAGAGTTTGTGTATATTTTGTAATTTTTTCGTTATCTATGTTTGATTTTCTTTTGTCCGAGGTCGATACACCTAGGGCCTATATATCTTGACGTATATGTTGAGCTGGAGTATACGGGGGTTGATACCCAAACCAAGTAGGAGCTTTGGCATGTGAACAAGATTATAGTTCAATCTAAGTGCAAGAAAGTGTTTAGATATTTGGACAGGATTTTGAGGCAGTTGGAGGTGGATTTTGAAGATAGGCATCAAAGGAAAGATAGAGTTCATGCTACGAGCTTTCCAATGGATCCAAGATCTGTACAATCAGATATCGGATGAAAAAGTTAGGGCAAAAAGAAGTCAGAGTGAAGAAGCTGCCAAAATTAGTAGACTACTCATCGAGTACTGTGCCTTACTCATCGAGTAGCATGTAGCCATACTTCAAGAAGGGTTAGTCGACCAATGTTCTCAATGAGTAGCTTGATTTTGGAGTTCCAAAGACCATGCTCGAGTACCTTACTCGATGAGTATGAAAGAATTTTCCAGGCAGTAGCTGTACTCGAGCACCTTACTCGACGGGTACTAGGGCCTACCCGTCGTGTACATATGTGGGCCATATTTTTGTTTTCATTTTTAAACCCTAATTCCATTATTTTAACCCGTTTTTGACCCCATTTGTTTTGGGGGATCTTTTATTTGTTTAGAGAACATATATATGGCTTAGATATAACTCTTTTAGGTCATCTTTCATTCAATCATGTACCGAGAACTCGACGAAGCTTTTAGGGTTTGTTCTTGGAGTTTGAGACTTTTCAATTGAGGTTGATGTGCTCGTTATATACAGAATCTTCCCCGTTTGCAATTCGCATTTCTTAATTGAATTTTAGCATTTTAATAGCAATTCTCCTTCAGTGTTTTCAAACCGATAAGATTTGATTAATTGGAATAGGGCATAAGTTTTACTTTTCTCTTTTCTCTCTAATTTGATGTGAGATTGTTGATTGATGCATTAAATCATTCCATCTTTCTTTCGTTAAATTAGGGTTTAAGATTTGCATGTTACTTATTATTTCTTCTATTTATGTGTGATTTTGAAATCCAACTAATCTTATAAAGTTCCTATTTCACTAAGTTCATATATGTAACCCTACCTAGAATAAACCTTAGGCAACCATTGGAATTGAAAACTTCTGGAACATACGGGTTCTTATTTTCTGATCTCCAGAGCTAGACCGCCTCTAAAGAAGGACATACAGCTAGGAAGCATCATCGGACCTAGAGTCGCTTGTTTTGATTATTGAATTTGCATAATTAGGGTTGAGTGGTTTTGCATGTTTTGATCTTAATTTGATTAAATAATGCCATCCCTATATTTATTCATAGGTCGGACAAGCCGCCTGAATTGTGTTTTCATCTCTACTACGAATAAAGTTGAATTTGGATCCTTTGAGTTTAGCTTTAATTTTCAGTATTTTATCACCTTTATTGTTTTGCTCGAACACGTTAGAAATCCCAGTTGTTTGGCGCTTGTAAATTATATCCCTGTGGGATCGATACCTGGACTTTAAGACCTGATTTTTATTACTTGACAACAACAGGGTACACTGCCTTAGAGTTGAGTGATCAGGGAGATAGTTTTTACAGCTACCGCCGACACCTAACATTGGGCCTATCCACCGTCGCCTTTTTTATCACTAACTTCACTATATCCACTCCCTTCCCCTCTAGGGAGTGATCTATGAGTTCTTCCATCCTCTCCTTTTTCCCTTTACATTAATTATATTGCTTCTATTGCACTTTCGGAAGTATGTATAATCTATGTGTGGGTGGAAAAAAGGATTTCCTCCGTTTTGATTTTATGATTTTTGTTTATGTTTTCAGATTTTTATGCATGTTTGAGTTTTTGCTTCGTTTATTGCATGTTGTTTGTGTCACGTTGTTTTGTTCTTTGATTTTGATGATTCCTAGCTATCCCTAAAATTAACGTTTTGTGCTTTGTCTTTGGGTAGTTGACTTGAAATTATGGGATTTTGATATTGGTAATTAGCCCATTTATGCTTGATTTTGTCACTCTTAAGTGTGGTAATATGTGTTAAGAATGATAACTTTGATTGCATGTGATTGCATGTAGTGGTTAATTATCCACCCACATTTTTCAAGTTTGAACTATGATTATGACTAGGAACATAGGTTGAGTCACACGACCAAGAACATTTATTACCCTCTTTAAACTATGTAAGGTTTTTGAGCCTAAGGACTATTTCACATTGGTCCTAATTTTTGTGAGGCTTAGTCTTGCATAATGTACTAGATCATAGAACTTGGTGTATGTTTTTTACTTGGCATCGTGAGCAAAGTATGTAGAGACCCTTAGGATTAACCACACTTTCACGCACGAATACACCTTGTAAATAAAGCCTAATTCTAAGCTGTACATTAACTACCCTTAGAACACCCTATTTAAGCTTGAACCAGTTTTCTTCATAGTCATATTACAAGGTGATTGCCTTACAATTACAAGCCTAATTCCTGACACTTAACTTATCCTTCACCCCATCCTCTCTTTTAATTTAATTCACATTGGTTAAAGTATTTCAAGTTATATTTTTGGGTAGCTTCTTTAAAACCTGTACAATTTTGGATGACTGTTCCTTGTGTGTGTGTGTGTGTGTGTGTGTGTGTGTGTGTGTGTATATATATATATATATAGTGTTTAAAAAATATATTTTTTTCACAATTTCTTATGTTAGTCCCGGAGGGGAGAGGGTGTTCTTAATAAACAGTTTTATGGATTCGATATGCTAAGTTGCTAAATCTCTGAAAATTTGGTCTGCATGTTGTTATTGAGCCTTATTTCCCGGATTTGTTTTTCTTGTGTTGCACTTAATCCTTCTTCTAGACTTATTCTTCTTCTTCTCTAGAACATGTTAATTGTGTTCATAATTGTAAATATGTGTTGTGAAGTTTCCCCCCGTTCTTTTCTTTAATTATCCTTGCCCCATTTAAGTTGATTATTTCATGTGAAAAAAATAATAATAAAACACTCATAGGGTTCTGTTCCTTGAATTTTTTACATGTTTTACCCATGTGTTTGGCCAATATATATTGTTTAACCTGAATTGAAGGAGTTATAAATTGAAGTTGACCATTGACATACCCAACCCTTAGCCGCTAACATTACAAGCCCCGAAGTTCTCTGATTTTGCTCCTTGACTAGTGACTGCATCGAGATTGTCATTATTTTGCTATGTGATATATATTTTCCATAGTTAAGTGTGTTTATTTGTTGAACCTTGAATTTCTGGTGTATGGAGTGATATCTTGTGAGCTAAATAAAAGTTGTTGTATAAACTCTGTTTGTTCCTTTTCATTTGATTGGTTTAAACTTGTCGATTGTGGATAGGAAAGTTTTTTTATCTATTTGCATCCTTTTTTTTGTTTCAAGTAATGTTACACACTTAATAATTGATGAGTCTGGTATGGATAAATTCTAGTTATTTTTAGGGCGAAAATGAGTATCTCTATTCTGTTATTTCCTTCAGGATAAGCAAAGCTTTAAGTGTGGGGTAGTTGATAAGGTCAATTTTGGTCATTATATTCTGGGTATTACATGTGATCAAATGGCATTTAACTTGACCCGTTTCATGCATTTTAATAATTATTTCATGTAAGACCTATGGATACGCTAAACCAATCATTAATTTTGCATGATCTAGGGTTTTTAAATAACCTAAATTTAATTGCTTACATAATAAGTAGTTCCATCCCAATTAATATCAATAGATAGGGTAAACTGCCTAATTGATGTAAATTGAGTCCATCGCAACCTCAGAACTCGAAGTACATCAGTAGTTAGGTTTTATTTAGATTCAAATATTCCACTTTATTGTTATGCTTAAACATGCTAGGAACCCTAGTTGTTTGATGGTTGTAGGATATTTCCTTATGGGAACGATACCTGGACTTATAGACTAGATTTTTATTACTTGACAACGATAGGGTACACTGCCTTTAGATAAGTTGTCAAAGCATTAGTTTTAATACTACTGATGACATGCATCACTATGCTATCAACATGTCTATATTTATTATATGACATTCACTGCTATAACATATAGAAGCAAGTCATACACTCAAGTATGCCACTACTATTGTGTCGTATAGAACTTATAACATACCCACCATGTTATAATTTTTATGGTATTTTTGCCATGTCATATAGAAATCGCGTAACATATCTACCATATTATGTGCACATTTCAACAACATTTTTGCCTTGTCATAATTAATAGAATTTCTACCATATTACATTGTCTGTTTTTATGACATTTCTGTCATGTTATACATTTTTATAACAAATTCTAGTCATGTTATGTTACATATTTTTATGACATTTTTGCCATATAATGCATTAAATAACATATTCTTTCCTTGTTATGTTAAATATTTTCATGACATTTTCTGTTATGCATATATTTAATAACAACATATTCTCCTATGTTATCATGTTTATTTTTTTATACCATTTCTACCAAATTATGCCACACATTTCATGATATTTTTGCCATGTCATGTTGACATTTTACCACTATACTAAATGTTCTTCCTAATAATGTTTTATTTGTCATTTCATCAAATATTTTGCTATATCATGTAAAATTAAACATCTTTCACCATGTCAAATTTTATGTGACTGTAGAATGTTATTACATTCTTGATTTATGATGCCATGTCATGTCCTGCCACGTCATGCCATATATCATACAGTTTGATATTTTTGATTCATATTAGGATTAGGCATCGTCCGCCATACCATATCTTGTATGATTTTGTGATACAATGCCATGTAAAATTAAACATTTACTGCATTCCGAATTTTATGTGATTGTAGGATATATTTTGTAATGCCACATTACATTTTATGTCATTATTTTAGAACTATTTTAAAATTTTATGTCATGCCATGTTCCGCCACGTGATGCCATATATCACAAATTTATTGTGTTTTATGTCATAATTTCTGTAAGCATTCCAACCATGCACTAAACATATGCCATGTTATAATATTTTAACATATCATATGAAACATGTCACATTATATCACATATATCATGACTTTATTGCCATTATGATGTTCGTGTCACAACGTGTTTGTTGTTATAATATTTGTTTCTATTGTTATATTAAATGTGCTAAATCTTTTGCTATTATATTTCCTAGCGTTATGTTGGTGCTATTATACATGTTGAATCCTTGAATTTATTGTTCTATTGTTTTTTCTGCTATTATGTTGTTTATTCCACTTTATATAATGTGTGTATCTGTTATGCTATTATCACTTCACATATACATCTCATTCATGTTTTACATATACATCTGATGTCGGCCATTTCATGTGTAGTCTAGCAAAGAGTGGGATCCGGACTGAGGAGAGTAAAATCTATTAGTTCAGATATGCCAGTTTCAGTGAGATTATGGGATTAGACTAAGTGAAGGACAAGATGGAACCGTGCAAGGTTGGTCTAAGTTCTCGTGCAGAAGCTACCGAAAGAAAAAGGGATGAAAATAGAGGGGTCACTCGTAGAGAGGTGCATGAGATGATTATGGACTTAAACAATTCAGAAAAGTTTGCTAATAAACTGGTAAAAAGAATTTAGGATATAATAGAGTTATAGAATTTTGTATGGCCTGGATCATCTAATCCAGTTTCCAATCCTCAATCGGTATAGAATGAATAGCCAGTCCCATAAGTAGAGCCAGAAATCAGAACAGATATAAGGGTTGGCATCCGGCCTCATCATTAGGAACATGTAAGTGTAGATAATCAGGAAGCATTAGTAGTGTGGCAGGCTTCCATGCTAGCCTAGTGGTAAGAATATGAGGATGAGAGCAGGAAATGTTACAGAAAGTCTCAGAAATGCTTTAGGTGAAAGGGTTGAAGTTTACTAATCCCAAGGACTTATAGGTTATTAGCCTAGAAAGGTTTCCACTTGGCTTCTCAATGCCCAGATTTCCCACATCCTCAAGGATAGGTTGTCCAGCTTCACACATTACTCAATTCATCACTGTTCTTACAGTGGCGGGGCTAAGCCAAAATCAGATTTCTCATTTATTTCCCACCACACTAGATGGGGAAGCAATAAATTGGTACAATCAACAGTCTGAGATAGTCAAAAGGAATTGGGAAACAATTTCAAAGGCTTTTGTGAATAACCATTCATACAATAATAATAAATTCAAGACTTCACTGCAAGACTTAGAATCAGTAAGACAAGTACAGGGAGAGTCTTTCTATGGCTACTATCAGAGATGAGTGAAGATGATAAATGACCTAACAGACAAGCCCTTAATTTCTGATAATTAAACTGGTTGATGGTAGTCTCTATATATGCAGGAAAGAAATGAAGTACAAATCCTTCAATTCATATGTGGAGGTGTTAGAAATAAGAAAACGGTTAGAGAAGTATAAGAATTTGGTGCATTGATTTATGCATATAAAC
>CAOJCR011625767.1:0-14953 GCA_948330485.1 Euphorbia neoarborescens | reverse complement strand
AACATATATCATACAAATGCAAGGTAATCTATAGGCCCATAATACAAACTAATGGAAAATCTAATAGCTAGCTATTACAATTCTTCATCCATGGTCTGCAATTTGTCCGGGCTCACCATCTGCTTCTGCTCCTTGGGCTTGCTCCATGGGCTCCCACCATTTTGGCTTGATGAATTAAAATTAATTACTAACCTATAACTAAGCTAACTAATTAAATTTAATTACATCAAAATAATACCTTACAGGGTATAAAAACCAAAATAAAACAAATACAGCCATGCTTCATGTAAGACCCATAGATACCTAAAACACCCAAATACATATAATGTACCTGTCGTGCACATACATACATATCGTGATGCATGTCAATGGCAAATACATCCAAACATTTCAATTTAAATTATGTCCAACCGTTAAAGTGATAGTCGCCAATTTTAGATATTACGGTACATTCCAATTTAAAGACCCATTGAAATTAATTCAATACTCCCACTTAAATCCGGAATCCCATAATCCTAAAATTATAGTCATCCAATCACAACACGTGCTACGGGCGATTGGACCAACTATCAAGCCATATTCAATCTAAATATAAACTATACATAAATTAAATATGCATGTACACATCAAAAACAATTTTATACACATTAAATTAATAACATTAATTATTATGTGTAACAGACCGATCCGATCAAATTAACCCGCAAAACTCAAAATTGGATCGACCCGCACTTACAAAAATCACCAGGGACCCGAAGCCCCATCGGCTGTCGGCTGCCACCATGTGGCAACCCCGTCGGCGGGCTACTGTAGCTGCTGGGCAGCAACCTGCAGCTACCAGGCCACCGCCCAGTAGCTGCCCATTACCATGAACTGCTGCCTGCGGGCAGCAGTTCATCGCTGTGTTATGCAGCTGGGCAGCGGCTCAGTCGCTGCCTCCTGCCATGGCAGGCAGCGCCGCCTCCTATAGTGGCCGGCGATTCCGTTAACCTTATGTTTTTTAAAATAAATTAACACAACATAAAGAAAATCAACACACCTAAATTAATTAACCAATTACCAATTAATCTAGCATGCATCCAAAAACTGTAAATCTAATTGGGGAAAATAATTAAAAACCCCATTTCATACCAAAACCCTAAATCTACCAATCAACATACCAAATCTACCCATCAATCTTCCAGATCCAAAATTAACAATTCTAGATCTACCGAATTAATTCTAGATTTCTAAAATGATTATAGATTCGATTTCAATTAGCTATAGATTTAACTAAATCTTTCAGAATCAACCGTAACCATGGCCCTGATACCACTATTGGGGACCAGATTCAGGCCCAGAAAATCATCAGGTACGACGGAAGGCTTTTAAAATTTTTCAGATCTGATCCCTAGGGAACCGATTGATGATTATAGAAGATCTAATTCCTAATCTATTCAGTTGAAACAATTAGGGTTTCGGAACAACTTAAAGGAAGGTTTAAGTATTACCTCTTGGAAGAGAAACTGCTGAATCCTTCCGATTCGACCACAGAGTAATGCACGAGATACTCTAGGCTACGAATCTGTGCTAGCGAAGTTCGACGAGATCGAAGAACTGCTGCGAAATAGAGCCGAATGACCGAAGAGAATCTCTCTTCCTCCCTCTGTCAATTTGAAATTTTTGCCAACTTCGAGATTAGAGTTTTTGGCTCAAAAATATGCTTATATAAGGACTGTAGAAACCCTAGCTGGACTGGGTGGGTTTCACACAGTCCACATGGCTTTCTGCAATCTATTTATTTTTATCGGTCCAATTAATTCACCGAACCAAAATACCATTCCGCATATAGTTAAATTAAATCCATACATTATATTTTAATTATTCAATTTCACCAAATTGGTAAATTGATCAATTAATTTAAACTATGAATTTATTTAATCAAATATGTTAATTACATAATTAGATTTTATCCAAAATCTAATTAATTCTAATTGCACATATTACTAATTAAATATCATTCATAATAAATTAATTCAATTAAAATTATATATTTAATTAATTAAATTATTCACCATATGTAATTTAATTAATTATCAATTAATTAAATTATTACATGTGAATCTACTAATTAATAATTCAGATTTAATTTTCATTAATTTAATCAAATATAATTTCTTCAATCTATATTTATTTAATTTATTGGATCAGGCCTAATAGACAAAACTATTCGCAGCCAGTATCTCGATGTGCAAGATCCTCGTGGGACTGTCTTTATGTTGGCAGCAGGACTTAATCCCGCAGAATTTTAAGTGAGTTCTAGCAAATTCACAATAGCCCTCAATTAAGACAGCTAGCAGTGTCTCCAATAGAGATTAACCGTCCCGGTAGCTGTAACTTGTGTTATCCTTTACCAACTGATCATCTGAAGATATGTGTGTAGTAAGGGGCATGGAACAGTCATCCCACACTACTACATCTTCCTTGATCTAGATTAGATTCTCGAGGCAAATGAGTACCCAACTCATTTGGGTGTGGCCGCACACTCTTAATCCTAATCCATCAATTGGCCGGTGATATCATCTCAGTCGTAAGTGAGTGGTAATTCCATCAACACATTACCATCACTCACATATTCACTGGCCCACCCAATCATACATGTATTTGCATCCTCTTACTGATACGTTAGGTGTATGTCAAAGTGTATGAAATTCCATGCAGTGATGTAATGTTCTCAGGTCTAAGGATAAACAAGCTCTACCCAAGAAACATAGCAATGACGACTTCACCATGTAGTGTTTCCTGTATGGATCTATCTAGTACCATATAGGGTCCATATCTGCCAGCATCCTTGATTACCTCATAATCAACTGATGCACAAGTTTATCGTTCTATTCATTTCCATGAGCTAGAACAAACCTGGGACCTAAAGGTTTATGATTAACAATCAATGAATTCTCTATTTATTATTCACCACAAGATATAATCAAATAGATTAAGGCCTTTATTTCATAACACTAAATGTATATTAATACAAAGTAAACTACTGAATGTATAATATACAAAAGAATCTATGCCTATGAACTAGGGCATACCAACACTTGGCATGCTAGTTGCGCAGGAGCTGGCATTTGACATCATACTAGTGTCCCTTCCTGAGTCTCTTGATCAATTCATCCTGAACTATAATATGCAAGGGGTGAAAAAGACTATTTTGATACTTTAAGTTATGTTGAAGCTAGTGGAGCAGTCGATTAAGAAAACTCCAGAAGTGTTGCTGGTAAATAAGGTTGACCACCCTGTAGGCAAAGGGTAAGGGAAAAGCTACAGCTAAGGCGAATGAACAAATGGCCAAGGTCAAGAAGGTGGTTCATCCAAAGGCCTAAGTTTCACCTTTGTACATTTTCCATAGATGCGGAGGGAAGGGGCACTGGAAGAATGCTTGTCCCAAGCTCATGGTGGATCAAAAGAAGGCTTAAGGGAGCGCTTCAAGTATTTTTTTATTGAGATTAACCTTGTTGTTTCTACATCTTGGATCATCGATGTAAGATGTGGTTCTCATATATGATGCAATGTACAGGGACTAGAAATAGGAGGCCACTTGAGTATGGCGAAGTGGATCTTTGAGTCAGGAACAGGGCAAAAGTTCATGCTCTAGAGGTCGGCGCCTATACTTTGGAGATGCCTAGTGGATTGGTTCTACATCTTAGAGATTGTTATTATGTATCCATAATTCGTAGGAATATAATTTTAGTTTCTAGATTAGATTCAGTTGGATTCCGTTTTAATATTGAACATGAAAAGTTTACTTTGATGTTGAATAATATAATTTATAGAGTAGCTACTTTATCTAATGGGCTTTATGTTCTTGATTTAGAACCCAATGATCTTTTATATAACATCAATACTAAAAGGATCAAATCAAAATATTTGAATCCTACTATGATTTGGCACGGTCATTTAGGCTATATAAACGAGAAACGCATTCCTAGACTTCACGCGAGTGGAGAATTGGGCACTTTTGACTTACACTCAATCGAGACATGTGAATCTCATTTAAAAGGCAAAATTACCAAGATGCCCTTTAGCAAATCAGCTAAGAGGGCTAGTGGGCTGTTGGACCTAGTACATTCAGACGTATGTGGGCCCATGAGCATGAGTACTAGAGCTAGTTTTAGATACTTTGTTACTTTCACCGATGCTTTCAGTAGATATGGTTATATCTACCTAATCAAACATAAATAGGAGATCCTTGATGGCTTCAGGGATTTTAGAAACAAAGTAGAAAACCAACTTAGAAAGATGATCTTTAACATGATCGAGGAGGCTAGTATATGAGCTAAGAGTTCAACTCATTACTGGATATAGTCCGCTCGATGATAAGTGATGCCTTGCTCCCAATTTCTTTTTGGGATACACTTTGGAGACAGCCGCTTCCATACTAAATCGTATACTGAGTAAAGCAGTTGTGACTACACCATATGAAATGTAGTGGGTCCAAAAGCTCAAGATTTCATATTTGAGGATTTGGGACTATTTTGCATATGTCAAGAAACTGACAAGTGGCATATTAGAGTCCAAATCCGTCAAATGCTTATTTGTGGGTTACTCTAAGGAAACCATGGGATACTACTTTTACGACCCGGCTGAGAATAGAGTATTCATAGCCAGTAGGGATCATTTCTTAGAAGAGGAGTTCCTTTCTAAGAAAGAAAGTGGGGATATAGTTCAACTTGATGAATTTC
This sequence comes from Euphorbia neoarborescens, assembly GCA_948330485.1. Taxonomy (NCBI): domain Eukaryota; kingdom Viridiplantae; phylum Streptophyta; class Magnoliopsida; order Malpighiales; family Euphorbiaceae; genus Euphorbia; species Euphorbia neoarborescens. The sequence continues at coordinate 10,229 of CAOJCR011625767.1, read as the reverse complement.
AAGATTCATACCATAAGAAGAGGACTCGGGAACTAAGGCAGCTCCACTAGAGGTAGAGGAAGCGGGCCCAGTAGTACAGGTACCTAGAAGGTCTGATAGGGTACAATGTCATTCAGAGAGATATGGGTTTTTGGTGGATGATGATGGGGATTTTATGATCTTAGACCATAAAGAACCCACATGCTATCAGGAAGCTATTTCTAACATACATGCAGATGAATGCCGTAGGCCATCGAATCTGAGAAGCAATCCATATATCATAACCAAGTATGGAACTTGTTTGATCCACCTAAGGGTACTAAGGTGATTGGATGCAAGTGGTGCTACAAACTTAAGGATGACAATACGTTTAAAGGATGATTGGTGGCAAAGAGGTTCAAACAAGTTCAAGGAATTAACTATGATGAAACTTTTTCACTAGTGGCAATGCTCAAGTCCATTAGGATATTCCTGGTCATAGCAGCATGGTATGACTATGAGATATGGCAGATGGATGTTAAAACCACTTTTCTGAATGGAAAGCTACTCGAGGATGTATACATGACACAACCTGGTGGTTTTATCGATCCAGAGTACCCTAATTGGGTGTACAAGTGTGAGTGAGCAAACTTTGAAAATGTTTTTCAAAATGGATTAATGATTTTATTCCTTTTTTGAAATAAGATTTCCTAAGCGGATAAAATAATTCTTTCCAAAACACCTTTCGCCTTAGAAGTGACCGTAAGGTTTTCACAGGAAGAATATCTCAAACGAAACACGCATGTGAATGGGGGATTAGAAGTTTTGTGTAAAACATGAATGAAAAGATTTGATTTTTGAAAATAATATTTTTAAACAAGATGTGTGTAATGAAAATGGAAATGATTCCTTAAGCAATCAAGGTTTATTCCTTTGGGAATACCTTTCCCCTTAGAAGCGAGATAAGGTTTCCTTGAAGCAATTCCTTAATTCAACACGTGTGTGGATGCAGGCTTTAGGATTTTTAATTTTGAAATCCAATTTTAGGTAAAGAAAACAACACTACACCATATATGACATACTGCAACTAAATTTTGTTATATTGTTTGTATTTTATTGCCTTAGGTAGTGATTTTTTAGTTTTTTTAAATATTGTTGCAATATTGTTGCATTAAACTAATACCACATAGATTAATGCAACAAAAGTACTAATTGTTGCTTATTTTATCTCATATAATTGAACTAATGTAACAATTTTATCAAATTGTTGCAAATATTAGACTAAAATAAGAAAAAAACAACAAATTCACAATTATTGCCCGAAAAAATTCCCTCAAAATCAGTACCAATATTTCCCTCCACCCCAAATTCTAATCCTAAAAAACTAATAAACACTACAAAATTTCCCTCCACTCTAAAATTCTAATCCTAAAATCTAATAAATACTACAAAGTTTCCCTCCACCCCAAAGTTCTAATCCTACAAACACTCATTAACCCTAATTCCCTAAATCCACATCACAGTCAATGTCTCAGTCCCTAAATTCGTTCCTCCCTACCTCAGTACCTGCTCATATTATTCCTCTTTATCTCACTACTGCTCCCTCTCCTATGCCCTAACATCCAGATATCAGTTTGCGGTCATAAAATAGGTCTCAGAGTGCAACTACTGTGAGGAATTCTCAAAATAATTTCTCTGCACATTGCGTCAAAATGCGGAAGCTGCATTTTTTGTTCCAGTTCAAATCAAAAAAGAAGAAGAATGTAAAAGAACGAAGAATAAGAAGAAAATGAGAAGAGCTCAGGCGTTAAAGAGAATCCCTCGCATCAAGTTTCCTCACAGACATCTCAAATCCTCTGGTTTGTCCCTTTCCTTTTTCCCTTTCTTTCTAGGTTGTCTATGGCTTATTATTCTAATGTATGTTTTCAGTTTCATTTACTGCTAGCTTGTGTTTAATCCTAGCTCAATATCCGATAGAAATTTCTTAGTTTCCATTTTATTTTTGGTTTTCTCGATTTGATTCAGAAAATCTATGAATTCCATTTTTCGTATTCACTTGTCCGTATTTGATAAAATTGGCTGGTAATTTATTTGTCTGATTATAAACTTGCGAATCTATTTGGTAGTTTATGGATATTTGCTGCTTGATTTGAAAGAACAGCCAATTTTGCTATATTGTTGTAATTTTGAGCCTGTGTAATTTGGATAATAATGCTCAGAAGAAAATTATGAGAGGTCTTAGTGAGTGAAAGATTGAGTTTGGCTGAGCATTAGACCTGGAGATGAAATTAATATTGACAGAGAAGCCATTTGTTGTTTATTTTAGGTACAAGTTTTTTCACTTGTGTTACCTGAAGCAAAGATAAGCTCTAGCAGACATGGATACAGTAGAAATACAACTGAATTATGTAGAGGTTTTGTTTTATCTTCGAATAGTATATTTCCTGTTTTCATGTGTGCTCCTTCCTTTCCTATTTGTTGATTATTATACATTTAGTTGTTTGATTAAATTTTTGAGTGAAGATTAAAGCTTGGCATTTGATGCATTAGTAGGACAATTTTGCAGATTGTTTGACATTGTGAGAAATGATACTAATTAGTGATGTTTGGTATATTGAATGATGACATTGGAGGTTAAAGTATTAGCTTTGAATCCAATTTTTTGAATTCAATTAATTGCTTTATTTTTAAGTTCTTCGATGGCAATGGAATACCAAAATGGAATGTTCCATTTGAGGAATTCTATTTATGGGCACTTAAGGAAGATAAATGCACTTCATTTTCTCAATTGAGGTGAATTAGTAAGTTAAAAAAGATCTAAGGCATGATTATATTTAAATCTTATACTTACCTTTCTTTAGAAGCTCTGAACAGGAATAAGCTGCAACTTCTTTGTGTATCTTGTATGTTTATTACCTCGTAAGTAGCTTACATCTCATTCTCCTATTCTTAGTTTTTGATATTTCTCATATTATCAAAACATTTCCTGATTTGATCACACAGGATGTATGAAGAGATTAGTCCACCACATGTTGAAGACTTTTGCTACATTACATATAACACTTACAGTACAAAAGAGATCTGTGTCTATATGAATAGGGAAAATTGGACTAAGCCTTGAATTATTTGATCCTATATGAGTCTTTATTTTCTTTTAGAATGTTATTGAATGATCTTCTTTTTTCCCTATTTTGGAATAAAATTGAATGATTGATTTATGTTCTTGTTCGGATCATTGCTTGGACAAACAATTTCAGGTAGCCTGTATAGAGAAGCATGTGCTTGAATTCTTGAAGTATGAAATGGGTACTCCCATAGTTTAAAACTTTCTCAGGCAGGAATGAAAATAAGTTTTTCATAAGTTATTATTAGATTCCTATTTGAAAATCTTCTAGCTCCTGTATGAATTCTACGTGATATTCATTATTAACGACAAATTAATGTTGAAAATCCCAGGATTCTAACTAAAGCTGCTCAAGAGGACTATAAAGTAAGTGATTTTTTTTCTCTCTCTGATTCCAGTCTCTCAGATTATTATGCTTTGTAATTGGGTTCTGTCCATCTACTCTTTAAGGGTGTTAAACTATTTTCTTATTTGTTGGAAAAGAACTTTTAAAAAGAGTGGATTGTGTATTGGTACAATTTTTGAACTTCCAAAGTTTGTAGGACACTTGATGTAGTAGTAGTAGTAGTTTGTGGTGAAATCTGCAGCTCAATAAATATTTGTTATCCCGGCAGATTGATATGCTCACATTTACTTATCCTATTTAAGCCATTGACTCAATTTTCAAGAACTGGATAACATGCAGCTTTTCTCTGGATAGGTTAACCGCAGCTTTAGTTCTTTGCATCATTTCATTGTTCTTGCTTAACTTATAGTTTTTCTGGAAATGTATGATTTCTCCCTTGTATACTATTGCTACGGATATGCTGAAGCATTCTACTTTTTTCTTTTCTTATTTTTTTTCGCGTTTCAGGTATCTGAAATATTTGACCAAAAAGTACTTGAAGAAACACAATCATTTATTAGATATATTGTTCTACTGCCTATTAATTTGTATTGGAAACTTGAACTTCTCCACTTTAGCTTTGTCTTCCTAATTATTATATACATCTTAATTAACTTGATTATTTCGTTACTTATATATATAAGTATCATAACAGTCTGGTTAGTCCAACAATATTTTATCAGATATATTGTTCTACTACAAAGCTCAACTACTTTCTCCATTTCAGCGTTCTTACTTGTGTCATTCTTGTTACGTGTGTTAATGAATAATTTTTTTTTTATTTCTGCAGGGTTTACCCATTCTTGATGATAGTAATAGCCATAACTTTTGTGCTCTACGCCTTATTGTTGATAGTCAGGTACATATCAGCAAAAGTATTTTCCATATAGTGCAATGACAATGGGCGACTGTAGAGAGATATCTTGTGTTGGAGATAATATAACATTATTAGTTTAATTAGTTTGGATGATTATTTGTATGTGAACATTATTACTTTAATTAGTTTATATGATTTGGATAATTTCTGATTTACGTTTAATGATAGCTGTGGATGTTATTATAGGTTTTCTGATGTTGAAATTGAAATTGTCACAAAATGAAAATAAAAATTTTGTTTTTTTTAGATTAAAAAGGTCACAAAAGCAAATGAATTTGTCGCAAATAACACTCAAAATTGCGACAAAATTATTAAAATGTCGCATAATTGTTGGAATTTTAGTTTAAAAAAGCAACAATAATTATTGTTGCAATAGTTGTTCTGTAACAAATTGTTGCAAATGGACGTCAAATATGTAACAATTTGAAATTGTCGCAAGTGAAAAAAAAATGTCGCCTTTGCAATTCTTGCAATAGCCAAAAAACTAACAATGTCCGAATTGTCGTCGTATCCCTTTTTTGGGCCTACTGCAACAAAAAATGGGTTTAATCTAACAAAAAGTCATAGTTACAGTAGGCCATATATAGTGTAGTGCAAGTTTTAAGAAATTCAAACTCCACTCTCTAAAAAATGATGTTTGGAGTTGCCACTTGGTTCTAAGTTCTACTAGGAAATAATTCACGGTATTTCTCGGATCCTAAGCTCAAATCCAAAACCGTGATCGAGAGATCGGTCTCAGACAAGACATTTACTCATCTTTCTTCAAAAGATGTTCAAAGAAAATCGACAACGTTTTAAAATAGACTATTTTTATTTGAAAACCACCTAAAATTGATTTTTTTTTTATCTAGCGTGATCAGGCACACGAAAGCAGTAAATAAAGCAATAAAAATAAACACATTTTTTACAACTCATTCAAACAAGACATAATATGGGGTACATTTGTTGAATTGGGATTGTGGAAGATTCATTAAGCATAATTTAAAAGCGGGCATAAATAACATTGAATTTAAACATTTTGAATGCATCATACTTGAAATAGATATGCATTGAGAATGGGGAGATACGATAGCTCGGGATCATTTATTTAGGAGGCCGTTTGATCCAACACGATTAGTCAGATAAAATAGTTTGGGCTGAAAGATGGTCTCGTGACGGCCTGAAAATATTTTTTTGGTCATTTTTCAGATTGGCATTACAGTGATTATTTTTCCACAATACTTTTGGCTCAATATTTAGTTATGGACATGAATTTTTTGAGAAACAAGCATCCAAGGAATAATCCTCTTCGTGGAATGATGTTAGCATCCCTAATGTCGACATTAGCTGGGTCTCTAAACACAACGCATAATAGCGGAAAAATAAATCTAAACCATACAGGCGAATATAATTTTAAACACACATATATTTAACAAAAATATTTACACAAGTGTATAATTGCAACAGAAAAAATACGATGCACTGTATGCAAATATTGGCAAAAATTAAATAATGGATGGAGAAAATTAATTTTGATCAAAATATTTTGAAAACAAAGATTTTTTTGTGTAAAAAAGATAAATGAGATAAAATGGTATTATAAACAAAAAAAAGTGTATGGTGAAATAATAAAAATAAAATAAATACATAATATTTAAAATCAAAATATCATAAAATTAAAATTATTTGATGCATAAAAGAAATGATTAGAAAAAAGAAAAAATAAAATTAAATAGAATAAAAAACAAGTTTAAAAAACATTTTTCAGCTTTAGCAACGGATTTAACGATGAACGAAAAGTTGATCGCTAAATATAGAAGAGGCACAGCTGGCATAACATAATTCAGCTACGGATTCAGCACCCTCAAAAAAATATGCTTTCATCAAATACCAAATTACATGATTTTCACTGACAATAAGAGTAGAGAGAGGGAGAAAATAGTTCACTGTCATGAATTTTGTTACGTGACAAGCTAAAGGGTGAAAAGTAACAGGTTTACTTGTGTTCAATTTTTTCCAGTTCTTTGTTAAAATTTCTTACCAACCTCTCTGCTGCCAAGCTGATCAAGCTGGTAAGATCCATGCAGCCATAACATTTTAACCTGTGACCATTAGGGTTAAATTCTTTTCAGTTATCCACATCCCAAAAGAAGCAGCTTCCAGCATCAGATATAACATGTCGCTCATCATTCTATACAACCCTAAACTACTTACTGCCGTATCTAGCCAACCAAGTGCCAGTGCTGATGATATCACCTCCCAATATTTAGGATCATCCTCAATGACCTAATAGAAAAATTAGAGTAAAGAAATATAAGAAAACATTGAAACAATATTAAGAGAGTTAAAACAACAAAATGGTCATCAATGCCGCACAATGGGCATTTCCACAAACATTAATGAATATAAAATGCCAAAAATATTTCACAAAGAAAATATCTAGCAAGTTAAAAGCCAATTAATTTAAATCATAGATCAATGAACATATGCTTTTAGTTTAATCTCTCAGTTCAGTGTTGCAGAACTGGAAATCCCAGAGAATATGGATTGCATATCATTCTGTCACAATCCCAATTCATTAACCCTAGAAGCAGAGAAAGAGAATAGAAAGGAGAAAAACTTTTCTTTTTTTTAATCCAATTGTTCAATAGCCGGTACTGGATATCAAAAGAAAATCTCAAGCCTGTTAGTTGACTAGTCGTCCCTGAAACACCAGAAGTTTCATATGTATAGTAGAGTGTGCAACTGAGAAGTGACTATCATAATCCTTCCATAGGAAGAATATCATAAGAATGATAGAATGTTCTTGAAAATTATAATGCCCAAAATTAATAGATAGAAGCTGAGAAAGATGAAATTACAGCCAACCAATCTACAAGACGTTCAGGTAGCCATGCTTAAGAGAGCTTATCCGCATAAAAAAATCTCCATCAAATCCCAGGTAGCCATTAAAGACACAGGTTCCTCACCTTTCCATAAAATTTAATTGCTATGATATCATAAAACAGATTTTTAAATAGAACACTAAATTTGACTATACATTTGAGTGGGGACATATACCTTTAACACTTCCTTTGCATCTTCAATCCTCTATCTAGCAGGTGACTTTGGATCACCAAAAAGAGAACTTATATCCTTGCTTTACTCCAACATGAACTCCTACCTGATTTTCAGGTCGTGACAATCAGAAAAATTGCAAAGTAATGTCTTATACTCCACTGCTTGGATGAAGTGCATGGAGGGTAATAAAAGGAATGACATGGAAGAGTTTTTAAAGTAACAGCTTATACCCTTCCTAACACCTCAATTTGGAGTGTTGAAAATGTGAAGAAGAAAGTGGATTTAAAATTAACCTTCAAATAAACTTCTTCCCAAACATGGTTACTTATAATCCAAACAGGCAAACTAACAACAAGCATCATAATCTTTGAAGTAGATTATGCTTAAGTTAGTGACAAATTACGAAGGAAAAGATAAAATTAGGTTCGATTACCATTCAAGATGATAAGAGGATGGATTTAATTGCATCCTAGAAAAGCTGTAAACGGAGTTCCTACTCTGAAGGAGAGAGAAAGGAGAGACAGAGCCATAGGCGAAAAAAAGATCAATAAACAAAAAAAAATTGAAGCCCATACATCAAAGAAATTCACCTATAAAAAGCAAGAAAATTAAGCATTTTAAGTCTCAAAATTTATTACAAAGATTAAAGCCCATACATTAAAGAAAACTACCTCACTAAACTTAAAGTTTCCAGTTTCCACTACTCAACCAATGATTATTAACATTCAAAATGCCAGAATCAATGAAGAACAATTTAGATAAAAGAATCCGTGCAGAATATACAGTAAGAATTAAGTAGTCTATCCATTCATACTGTTTTGGAGATGAATCAGATAGAAGAAAACAAACCTGGTGCCAAATAACCAAAAGTTCCATGCTTAAGTGAATCAATTACACTGAACAAGAACAAACTGATCAAAGATTTAAACTTTTCCCAAATCCATAAAAGCCAATAGTGAGATTTTGCCATAAGTTTATTATTTCTCAATCAGATATTCAAATTTCAAGCAATTTTGAACTCAAATTTGTCTTCAACAGTTAAAAAATGAAACTTTTTTTTGTTCTTCAAACTCCAATTTGAATCAAACAGAAGCAAAGCAATACTCAAATACGAACCTGACCAGCTGCAACCCTCAAAATAGCCTGCCTGATTCTCGAATCTGTTTGCTCCGATACTCTCATCTGAACTCTAATCAACTCCCCAACCGTTATAGTTTTCTTCTCTCTTCCATCACTAGACGATTCTCCACCATCGGCGCTGCCATTTCTCATCTTAATTAAACCTGACCTAATCCCAAGCGCCTTCTTCACCTTACTGGCATCCTTCGATGTCAAAGATCGCTGCAGAAAAGGAGAAGATGTCAAGGAAGGAATCGCTGAACCCTTATCCCCATTCCTCTCCGACTGTGGAATATAAGTCAATAGCCTGCTGTCAGAACTCCGGCAAACACCAATTAGAATCTCGTTGATAATTTCAACAGTTAGAAATTATTCAATGTTTTCTCGTTGCGATGCTCTGAAAGGAAGAATGTTGATAATTTTGCAGTTAGAAATTAAGCATCCAAGGTATGGACATTTAATAGAGATGACTTGATAAATTTGTATTTGAAAAATTAGTGTTAATAAAATTGAACACTGACAGAAATGGAACATACCATGCAAAATATCATCTAAACTTCCCATAGTGAGATGACATTGGAAGAAACCTAGAAACACTAATTTTGACGAATTAATGATGGAAAATCTAAAGTGATATATCTGAGTTTCTTGGAAGAAACATGGAGTAAGAATTAGAGGAGGAATAATTAAAATATGAGGAGTCATGGTGGCATCCGTGGCTTCTTTTGAATCTGGAGACTCATAGTGGCTTTTCTGCTTTTATCCTTATCTCTGTCCCGACGGCTACGGTGGCACCGACGATGAGGAAAGGAGGATGAATCCGGCGAGGACGAGGAAGTATGAGAAGAGATAGAAGACGATGAGATCGCCATTAAAATTGAATTTGAGAAAACAAGAGAGAGAGAGGGTGGAAATGAGGGTGTTTGCTCGGAATTTTTGAGCTAAATTCTATCTATATTTTACTTTTTAAAATATTCCTTTTCGCGCGTAGTTTAATATCAAAACTAAAAAATTGTCACACGGTGTGCGATTTTCGTGCATACGATTAAGGTTTAGATTGACATACAAATATTTATATTCATTAGGTTCAATTGCATAATAATCGCTTACTACCGCAAGTATACGGATCGCTCAAGTAATATAAAACGGATTTCTTACATTCGAGTATCGAATCCCATGAGAAAGAATGGGTTGCAGTAGAATTTATAACTTTAAACACTATCTATGGAAATGTAAAATGAGTTTTTAATAGTGAACAATCCTAACATCGATTCCCAACTCATTTACAAAGCCTAGGCATTTCTCATTTCAACTCTTAGTCTATTTCCATCACATTTGTATACAATTGCATGCTATAAACATTTTCTGGATTCTTTTCCCTAGAAACTCTTGAAATCATATATTAATTCATATACATGGCATAAAACAGTTATCTTTTGATTATTATGATGACAAATATCGAATCGGTGATGATTACATGCAGTGGATACATGTAGACCCCGAGAGCAGAGTAGCATGGTTCTGCCACCGATAGCAGCCCACACATTCGAGATTAAGGGGCACATGGTCCAGCTGTTGAATGCCAATGCCAATTCTCAGGAGGAATAAGCGAGAATCCTAATGACCATCTTGATAGGTTCTTGATGGTAGTGGATACTGCTCGCTATGCTGGGGTTCCTCAGGACGTGATCCGTTTGAAGCTCTTTCCATTTACTTTGAATGGGAGT
>CAOJCR011625709.1:0-10700 GCA_948330485.1 Euphorbia neoarborescens | reverse complement strand
ACACTTAATGTATATCGTTACAAACTAAATAAAAGAAAGTACAATATACAAAAGAAACAATACCTACGGACTAGGGCATACCAACACATGGGTGATTGTTGAGGCGGTTGGTAATACTGTTGCAGCGGCTGGTAAGATTGTTGTGGCATTTGATATTGCTGAACAGGGGCCTGGTAAGGAGTATACAACGCTTAATAGGTAGCTTTAGGATAAAAACTGGAAGGATTAGGAGGTCTGCTCTGTGTGACCAGAATGAGAGTGGAAGACTAGTTGGACCATGAAAATTCAAGATGTTAATGCTGAGGCCTTCATATGTTGTAATTTCCTTGAGGAAACCTTTGATTTGGTTGTCCTTACAGAAAATTAACATCTTCACTTACGCTCATAGGAAATTCTTCATAGGCATGAGGTCCTCCACACGTGCTATAGGCGCTCGGTATGTTTGCTACACGATCCACTTTCTCAATAGATTTCTTTCCGAGAGCTTTTGTCAGTACTTCAATCTGGGGTCCTAGCATGTGGATTGAATCTAACTCTAGTACTCCTCTTCCAACATCTTTGGATGATTCATCATCATAAAAACTTTGTGATTCTAACTCCTAAACTAACTCCATACATTCTTCTAGAGCTATAGTCATCCATTTTCCACTGGCTCCTGCATTCAACATGTTCCTATCGTTATCGGATATGCCCCCATAGAAAACTTGTATAAGATACCAAGTTTCTATGTTGTGATGAGGATATTGCCTCTGCAAATCTTTAAATCTTTCCCATGATGTATATAGTGATTCTCCTCTCTGCTGCCTGAAAATAGTGATGGCATTTCGTAATCTAGCAGTCTTGTGAGGAGGGAAGTACTTGTGGAGAAAAGCTTGCTTGAGTTGCTCCCATGTGGTTATGGAATTGGGCGGAAGGCTTCTTAGCCATGTTTGTGCATCATCTCTTAATAAGAAAGGAAAAATTCGTAACTTAATTGTATCCTTGGATGCTCGAGCTATCCGAAAAGTCTCATATACATTGTCGAAATTGGCCTGGTAAGAGTAAGGATTCTCACCCGATCTCCCGTGATAGGTATTATACTGCACCATAGAAACTGTACTGGGCTTGATCTTAAAATCTCCTTCTTCTTCTGGAGGCATTACAATGGGTCCTAAATTAGCTCAAATTGCTAGCATGGCATAGTCAGACATAGTTCTCCTATTCGGTTGAGCCATTCCTTCTGCTAGATACTACTCTGCTCTGGGAGGTTGATGTCTATTCTTGGGTACTGGATGTGCTTGCGGTTCAGGAAAATACTTATTTACTCGTTCTCTTTGTTCTCTTCTCAAATTCTACAAGATATGTTAAATTTTTGGATCAATAGATACCACGTCTGGGTTGCTTCATGATCTGCGCATAAAAATTCAAGAGACAGAAGTAGCTGGAATCAAAGAATAACAAAGTTACCAGGCCGTAACAAAGCACAAAATAGAACAAATAAAAGTAAAACACACTCGAACTTAAAACTAATCTTGGACACTGTAACCAAAATGATCCCCAGTAATGACGCCAAAATTCTAGTCGTTCCAGGATTACAAATTTATTTTTACTTCGATATTCGACCTGTCACGAACCGAGTTACATAAGGTCGAACCACAAGGATCGTGGCGTGTTAAGATAAATGTTTAGTTTGAGTGTGTAAAGAATGATGTGGCTGCAAACATGGTCCAGTTAAAAGAAAAGAAAAGGAAATAAAGGTAAAAGATAGGGAGCAGAAGTCCTTGGGCAGTACTCGGTGTATGTGATAAGAAATAGAACTGATGGAGAAAAGTATGGGTGATATCTAGTACAATAATGGTCATGAACAATATAAATGCCAGATGAATATGTTGCTTGATGGAGGAATATACGGGCAAAATCCCATACCTAGGTCAGGTGCCTTTATTTAGCCAAGTCAGCCAGAGCTTAGCTCTCACCGTACCTGGTTGCTTGGCTAATTTGCATTCGATTGGATTTCTCTATAAACCCTTTGGGATTTTGGATAAAAGTTATCTCTAACCTACCCAATTCCAAAGATTTCACTATGGTGATCTATCACTAGCTCAAACTCTCGTGGCAACTAATGAATCAATACAGAGTACAGTTGGCCAGGCCGTATCCTTATAAGAATCATAAGCATAGGAAATCCAAATAACATATACTTCTTAAAAGAAGACTAGCATCATACAAATTCAAAAACCTTTATTAGCAGATATCAACCACACAGTGGTGTAGTTACACAGGGTTGAAAGAGTGCTCACAAAAACAGGCATAATGTAGTATAACAACAATACAAGAGATTAAAAAGGGAGCGAGAAAGGAAAACTAGAAAATAAAAGCTTCCTCCTCTCTTGCAGTTGGAGATGAAAACAATGTTGCTTCTATGGGAAATGATGGAGGCTGGTAGGTGATGAACATAATGTAGAAGGAGATTGACGATGAAGAAGAAGATGAGCTCCCCAAAAAGCTTGAAGATCTCCCACTAAAACTAAACTAAAAACTAGAACTAAGCTAAAGAAAGTTGCAGAAAAGTAAAAGAAAAGAAAATTACAATTGATGAACAATAAAAATCTCCCCCCTCCAAAAATCCCAACTTTGTGGTATATATATATATCCCTAAAAAGTTAGTATCCAATCAAGGGTAAGGTGGCAGTTGACTTTTCTTCCAACTCCCACTAATATGTCCCATCCACGTCAGTTTTGTGATGATGGCCATACCAAGTTGGTAAAGATGTTAGTACGGGTCCACACCACTTGTTTTCTTTTTGGGCATTCATCCAAAGATACCCTTTTAAATCTTGTACGCCTAGTTGAATAAATTCATATACAGGTCCTTTAATGATTCTTCGACGGCTGTGCATTTGTCCATTCTGACCGGATCTGCTGGTGATAAGCATCTGCCCTGGTTTCTTTCTGTACCAGGTGAAAATGGTGCCAGACTGGATCCTTCTTTCTGACGAACTGGATCTCCCTAATGCCAAGGACGTGAAGTTCATTCGGTTAAAAGGGTAGAAAGGGCAGTTGTTCTTTGGTTACATCTCATCCGATCTTTTTTGGATCCGGGAGTTCCCTTGCCATCCATGCTCTTCCTCATATACCTCCTTTTCATCTGGGTATGAGTACTCCATGAGCATCTGGGTTTCTACATTAAAATTCATCCGGATAAAATTTTCCATAAAAGCATTAGAATTAAGCACATGCAACCATATATTCGTTATAAATATTATTTTATAGCTTTTATCCCGATATGGTGCTTTTAATAGGAAAATAAATAGAAATACTGCAAATGAATTGGGGAAGGATGTAAAAATAAAGCATTTATATTTAGAAAACAGAGTGTTGATTGTATGCTATCAATCTTCCTTGTTGCATTCACATTGACTGCATCATAATATTATGAATGCTCACATCCTAATCAAGAGATCTCATGTAGCATCTATATACACTCGACATCTATAAGTTGAATCTTCTCTAAAAAAAGGGAAAAAGAAAAAAAAAACTCATCTGAACAAAAATCGGGAGGTTCCCGGTGATCTAGGAAAAATTAGAGTAGCTTGATAGGGTAAAAATCGGGAGGTTCTCGACGGACCGGACAAAAATTAGAGCACTTCAACATAATTATTCCACTCTTGTAAATCCAAATAGAATCATCTGAGAAGACCGCCTAAATTGGAGCCTTATATCTGATATACAACGCCTTAAGGTCCTCAGCTGACAATGGCACGATAAATAAATGCATTCATTAATCTCATCAAGAATTTCATTCATCTTCAACCCAAGGGTTACCCGTGGCCACTTTTTTGAGTCCGTGGAGTCCCACTCAAATCAAACCATCAAGGAAAAATTGGCCAGCGCTTAGCCTAAAGGGGTCTCCACCTGCTATGATATCATCCGCATAAATACATGCATAGCATCCTGCGTTACACACACATATTCTACATCTGTACATTATCTGCACAAACATATGCATACATCAAACATATGACAATTCATGATTACTCTTAATCGAAGGGGCAAAAATTTTTGTTTTAAAATTCAATCGATTAAGGAGTAACCATGACTCCAACTATACCCATCACAATTGCATAAACACATGCATCAAACATATACTCTTTCGTGTACACCATTTGCATACACATACACACATGCATATTACCTATAAGTTCTATAGGAGAAGTCAAAGCACACACTCTCCACAGTAAAGTCTAACAAATCAATCATTTGGCATCGATAATAAGTCCAGAACTCTATGGTATACTGGTACTAGACAATAAGTCCAAACTATATTTTATTCATCAGTCATCTGGGAATAGTCAATAAGTCTATAATTTTATGGTCTACTGTCTTTAGACAATAAGTCCAAACCATATTTCATTCATCAATCATCTGGAAATGGCCAATGAGTCCAGAACTTTATGGTCTACCGGTAGTGACAATAAGTCCGGATTCCTTTTACCTCCTTTATCACTTAATCAATGGGGCAAAAAATTTTATTTCTAAAGTATCGATTAAGTGATAAATACAGTAAAAACAACCTCATCTCTTGGTAAAAGATCCAAGGGTTAGGGTAAAACAAATACTCCATACACAACAATAGAGTAGAAGCCAGTAGTTATCCTCTAATTGAGGGGAAAAACAGATGTCCTTAAACAGTTCTCGATGAAAAGATAAATGCAACAGAGTAGGTTTAATCCTTGTGCGAAGCACTGAAGGTTAAAGCACGTGAACCTGTTTATGGTATGCTCATTTCGTGTTCAAAAATTCTACTCAGAAAAGAATTTCCTTACACCAGGGGGAACTGTGAGCAAGGCATTTTTTCTCGGGTCTATGATGAATCAAAATTCACCGACCTGTTTGTATGCTTATGTGATCTTTCAGATTATTCTAATGAGAAGCTCCAGAAATAAAAGATCCGTATAAAATTTTTCAAAATCCAAATTGGGACGATTTTTGTAATATCTGAACCGAGTTAAAATAATAGCTTGAGTTGGGCTAAATCTCAAAATTCGAAATTAAAATGATTTTTAATCAGGTCAAACCAGATTAAAATTATAATTTTAGTTAAACCGATTTTAGAGAAAAATTAAGTTTCAGATTTTTGTTAAGAAAAATTAATAAAAAGGGTTAAAAAGAAAAATAGAGAAAAACTACATCGTTTTGGAAATGAAATAAAAAAAAAGCAAAATGATGCATCGTTTTTGGCTTGATAGGGAAACAAAAGGAAAAAATTAAGTAGATTGAATAACGCAGGAATGGTTGGAGTTTAATTAGGGAATTCAATTAACAGATATTTTTCTTCCTTTTT
This sequence comes from Euphorbia neoarborescens, assembly GCA_948330485.1. Taxonomy (NCBI): domain Eukaryota; kingdom Viridiplantae; phylum Streptophyta; class Magnoliopsida; order Malpighiales; family Euphorbiaceae; genus Euphorbia; species Euphorbia neoarborescens. Next base: position 5,377 of record CAOJCR011625709.1, on the reverse strand, counting down.
AGAACGAGAATGACTTTTGGAAATTGAGGGAAATAAAACAAAAAAAGGGATTTCCTCATTGAAGGATTGGATTCTTTCTAATTGAGAGTCTAGATTTTTTTCAGCTAAAAAGGAAGGGGTAAACGCAGGAGAAAGAAAGAAAAGAAAAAGGAGAGATTTCAGTTGAGGGCGATTTTAGAGGGAGGGATTAGGACAGTAAACGCAAAAGGGAGTAGCCATTAATTTGAAATAAAGAGAGATTCAAGAAGGAGAGGGAGGCAACAAAAAATATGGAGAGAAATATTTTCAATTGAAAGAATAATCGAAATTAGATAGAAGAGAGAAGCACGTTGAAGAGCTCGTGATCAGAGGGGTGACCTGATCGGAAAAGCGTACTAAAGCCGGATTCATAACTGGAAGAACAGCAGTGCCTGGGTAAAATCAATAACTCATCTTTGAAGTGTTGTGAATTATTTATGATTGAACATGTTTTCTCTATATTCTTCTTGTCTCTTTGATTTTTAATTTTCTGTGTTGGTATTGTTTTAAACTTTTCTGTCGTGGCTGTCATTTTAATCTCTGTGTCATTTCCTACTGCAATTGTGCATTTATATCCTGTAAGGGTCTCAAAAGCATTTTTAGATTTTGCTATTTGTTTTGTTTCAGTTTTCTTATATATCCGATTTTTTTATATTTAAATTGTCAGCATGTGTTTTTGCTATCACCAATTGGTTTATGATTATTATTCTGCTCAAATTGCAAGTTCTGTTTCTGCAGTTTGACTTTCAATGTGCTTTCCATTTTCAGTATGTTCATTGCTTCATTTTTGAAGTCATCTACGCCTATAGTTTTTTCTTATTTTGGGCTATAATTGTTCTCCGTTTGCGATTCGAAAGTCGGCTTACCTCGTCAATACTCGTTGGTTTACTGCTATTGTTTTATTTTGTCTTCCTTCTCATTGTTTTTGTGCTAACTTTCTGTTTCGAAGTTACAGAATGATTTGGTCTAATTTGTTTTTGGATTTGATAATTTACTGTATTTGTGAATATTTTCCATTTTGTGTTTCATGATTTCCAAAAATAGTATAAAGGTTTTAAGATGATTTCGGTAGTGGTTCTTTACTTTGTCCCATGCTCTGTTTATTCTCAAGATTGATTTTAGAACTAAATTGTGTTTTCCGTTTGTTTGATCCGTCAATTCATGTTTCTTTTATGTTCTTTCACTCTATTTTAAATAAAAAAATAATTTAGTCTGGCCTAATTATTTTACTGTGTATTGTCTGTGTTTTGTTGCGATTTACAGTAGATCTCTGTTTTAAAACTGTCAACCTTACTGCTTTTTATTCTTTCTAGTCTGTTCTGTCTGTTGAATGGTTTGTTTTCATAAGTTAATCAATTGACGGTACAACACTCTATCGCTTGTTTTCTTATGGTTAGAGTGAGTTGAGTTACATCCGCAAGAAATTCGACTGTCATTCAATTTTAAAATATTCTGTCAAAATTTTCTGTCTGAGCTTCTTTAAATTAGGATAAACCCACAGACTTTAAGGGTCAAATCTAAGACCTAATAAATCTCCGCTTCAAGTTTCTTTTTAATTTTAATTCATATATTTCATAAGTGATTGATCAGCCTAAATTTCAAATTTCTATATGATCTCGTTTGCATCTAGAAAATTGTGCCGAGAAGCCGATATTAGGTCCATTAAAACCATTCAATGAAGGAGACCCCGTGTTTCCGGAAAACCAACTCGCTTTTGCATGTAATATATGTAATTTGAGACAAATGATATTTTTTAATAAAAACCTGAATTGCCATATCTTATCTTATGTGAAAGTGCAGTTCCAAAATTGACCGAATTTTGAAATCACCATGTTTGTGGGTGATTAACGGTTCTGTCTTGCAGTAATTAGTTAGGTCATGTGTTGTGACATTTTAATTTAATTTAAATTATTTATTTATCATTACATATAGATTATTTTGTACTTTAGGCAATTGTACCCCCAATCCCCAAATTTTTACATATGTACCGCTACGGTAGTTTGATTGAAAAGGTTGTAAATGCGTGTTTATTTTTCGACATTTATTTACTGCTTTTGATGCCTGCGCGATCACCTAAATTAAATAAAATTAACCTTAGACCAATAAAAAATATTTCTTTAAAAATGTTGTCGATTTTCCAAAAAATCTTTTGCAAAAGGATAAGTAAATATCATGTCCGAATCCGATCTCTGGATAACGGTATTGGATTCAAAATTAGGATTCAAGAAATAACATGAATTAATTTCCGGTAGAGCTTGGAATCGGGTGGCGACTCCAATTATAGTGTTTTAGAGATACGAGTTGAATTTCCCGTAAAAAAATTTTCACTTTTCAAGATTGGATTTTAAAAATAAATATCCTAAAACCTGCATTAATACGAGTATTAAATTAAGGTCTTTTTTGTGGAAACCTTATTTCGCTTTGTAGGCGAAAGGTGTTCCAAAAGGAATGAATCTTAATTGCTTAAGGAATTTATTCGATTTTTCTCAAACCATTTTTCAAAACCAAAATCTTTCAAATTCTTTCAAATTCTTTTCACCAAAAAGTTCGCCCGCTCACAGGTATGTAAAGGTGTGCTGTTAATAGAAATAGATAAAGATGCAATGGACAATATTCTCCTAATTTCTTAGGCTATCATTAACTGGGAAAATGCTTGCAATTGGAGAAGGTTCCTGATTCATTTGAAGAAAGCTTTATCTGTAACTGATGGGAACATCATTACTATAATGTCTAACATGCAAAAGGCATTGCTGCTATTTTCTAATTCTTAATTATAATGAGCAATAGGGGCAAATAATAAAATATGGATTTTAGGGTCTAGATCTTATAGTTGCTGAATATTTTTGAGAAGTTGAATATCGGTGGTGTGCAAGATAAATACATGCTAATTGGTCCAAAAAGTTAAATAGAGGAGGGCTAAGAAAGAGGTTTTGGATATGTGCTTGGAGAACTTATGTAGAAGAATTTAAGGACAATTTGAAGAAGCTTAGAGAAATAGACAAAAGTGCAGCAAAGATGTTATTAAAATACCCTCTAAAAAAGTGGTTCAGGGCATACTTTAGTAGCAGATCAAAATGTGAAATTGTGGATAATAATCATACTGAGAGCTTTAATGCATGGATAGTTAAGATCTCTAGTTTGTCTCTTTATTGCTCGTAATTCTGTGTAATGTTGTTACTGCTATTAATTTTGCTATTTATAGTTGTCATTGTATAAATTATAACATATAATATGTAATGATCTTACTGTGTAATGTTTCATCCCTAATGCAAGTTGCTGCTATTCTTATATTTCTATGTTGCCACTTCTATGTATAATGATCTTGCTGCTCCCTAGTATTTCTGTGTAATGTGTAATGATATACTTCTATTTTGCTACTTCTATGTGTAATGTAGCCCAGTGTTTCTATTTCATCCCTTATTTCCAGTGTTGTCATTGTATGAATTGACTAAATAGGCCTTGAATTGTAATGTGTAATATGTAATGTTCTTACTACTCCAAATGTTTAATGAGTAATGAATTGGCCTTGAAAGGGAATATCCAATCCAAAGGATGTTAGATGAAATAAGGATCAAAGTAATGGGCAGATTTGAAGAAATGGACAATGAACTCAAGAAGTGGAAGTGTCAATGGAGTCCTGTATGTATGAAGATCTTTAATGATAACAAGTTCATCTCCACTGGATGTCAGGTGGCATACAATGGAGACGGAGGATATCAAGTGAGTAAGGGGGCTAATAGTCACACTATCTTTATTGATAGAATGTTGTGTACTTGTAGGGAGTGGGAGCTTTTTTTGGATGATTAATTGGGAGAGAGCTGGGTGTTGAACCCAAGTCCCTGGGGTTTTTTAACCCCTTCCAACCATCTCAGCTAGAGATGGTTGGTTGTAGGGAGTGGGAGCTGACAGGTATTCCATGTCCTCATACTATGTGTGCATTGAGGCATGCAAAGATTGACCCTTCAACAAGAATTTCAAGGTATATATGACAAATTCTATTTTTGTTCATTTTATTTTAATTCCATATGTATTCACAATCTGTAATGTATTTTTATGTAGGTACCATCAGATATCCAAGTTTAAGTTAGCATATAAGTTCAAAATGCAACCAGTAAGAGGGAAGCAATTTTGGCAATGTGAAAAAATACTAGCCTATGGAACCACCCAAGGTGACGAAGGGACCTGGAAGACGAAAGAAAAAGAAAATAAGAGAAGAAACCAAGCCTGGTAATTCTAGTGGAATGCAAAAAATTTTAAAAAGTGGAACCTCTAAGCCAAGATATTCCTTAAGGGCAAGATATAGCTCAAGCTGAAAATGAAACTGCAGTAAGTTATCATTATGGAAGCTTAAGTCTAAGTATTGTATTAACTATTAACATTTAATTTCTTTTCCATAGGTTTAATAGGATGATCACGAAGTTGATCTTGAGGTTATTTTTCTAATCCCTTCAGAGAGAGATGTCAGAAGGACAAGAAGAAGAGCTTAGAGTTAACCCACTAGAATAGGAAAGATTACATTTATTGGTGATGTTTCACAAGTTTCTCAACCAACAGAGTTGCCATTTCAGCAATCTAAAGACACTTCAAAGGGGAAATAGAAAGTTAACAGTTGATAGATATGTAGTTTAGTATTGTAAATTTTGTGATCTTAAACAGTGATCATTAGTTAACATTAGATGATTACCTATCTTGCAAATTTTGTGATCTTAAACAATGATCATTACTTAGCAACTGATGGATATGTACTTTACAATTGTAAATTTGTGATCTTAAACAATGATCATTACTTAACAACTATTGTCAAAAATTTTAAGTTAAGCTCAAGTCAAGCAAACTTTTGTACTTGTTCTTCTTTATTAAAGTTGAATGGAGATAATGGTGCGACTTTTTCGTGCATACATTTATAGTTCAGTTTGGCATACATTCATTTATTAAATCCAAACGACATTAAATCACACAAACTTGCAAGTATACGGATCGCTCAAGTAGTATAAAACGGATTTCTTACATCCGAGTATCGAATCCCATAGGAAAGGTTGGGTTGCAGTAGAATTTATGACATTAAACACCGTTTATGAAATCCTAAAATGAGTTTTTGTAAGTGAACACTCCAAACATTAGAATCCAACTCATTTGCAGGCCTAAGCATGTCTCATTTCAACTCTTTTCACATCCGAAAATCATGTTTATCACATTATTACATTTTATATGGATATTCCGAACTCTTCCCTCTAGAATTGAACAACATTTCATTTTGATTCTTATACATGGCATTTAAACAGTTATCTTTTGATTATTATGATAACAAACATAAGACTAAGTGATGATTAACTTAATCAAATTCATACAATAAACAGTT
>CAOJCR011624290.1:0-12509 GCA_948330485.1 Euphorbia neoarborescens | reverse complement strand
TAGGAATAGGTCTAGTAGAAAGTTCGTCCTTTGAAACTGAACAATGTTGTTATTTATTTCAGTAGTGAGAGTCGTCCATTGGGTCTAAGCTTCAACAGAGAAGGACATTTGTTTCATCAGCTCTTTGCCCAAGAAAGATAGAGCCTTAGTATTCTAGATGGAATTTTTTGAAAGTTAAGAGCTTAGGTTCTGAATAACTCGAAGTAGAGTAGAAGATAAGTTTTTACCTCTGATTTTATCTTGGAGGCTTTAACAGTATAGACAATCAGTTCAGATTACATCTTGGACTGATTGGCCTTAATTATTTTGATGAAACCATTCAGAGGGGCCAAAAGATCTCTGACTGTATTGTTCTTGGAGGTTAAGCCTTGGACACTTTCATTGATTAACTTGATAAGAAAATTAAATTCGGGTTGGAGGTAACCTCTAACTAAGGAGGCAAAAGCTGGTCCAATAGGCATCGTCTTCAGGATGGCCTGAAACTCATTCAATTAATTCAACATGTTGAACTGCATCGATACTACTCTGTCAACCACGTTGAATGAGGATGTGTGGATTGAAGAGCTGCGGCATTATGAACCATGGCTTTTAAACTACGTAATTCATTAATAATGAGGCTAAAATCATTAATACTGAATGAAGATTGAGAAGGAGGTAGTGTAGTTGATATCTGAGGCTTCATGGACTTGAGTTAATCAATAAGTCATTCTTGAACCTTAACGAATTCTTCAAATGGGTCCAGAGATAGACCTTCTTAAACCTCGGTATTTCTTTGAGGAAGAGAGGTCTGAGAGATTCAATTGATTCAACATGTTGAACTGCATCAATGCCACTCTATCAACCATGTTGAATGAGGATGATGTGGCTTAAAGAGCTACGGTATAGTGAACCATAGCTTTTAAACTACATAATTCATTAATAATGAGGCTGAAATCATTAATACTAAATGAAGATTAAGGAGGAGGTGGTGCACTGGACATCTGAGGCTTTATGGACTTGAGTTGATCAACAAGTCATTCTTGAGCCTTAACGATTTCTTCAAAGGGGTCCAGAGATGGACCTTCTTGAACCACAGTATTTCTTTGAGGAAGAGAGGTCTGAGCAGGGGCAAATGGTTCAGATGATGGCTGCTCAGTTGCTTCCTCTGGTATTTCAGTTGATGGTTCCTTAGAGGGGAGTTCCTCTATCTAGAGTACCTCAGGAGGCTGAGAAGGATCAGGAGTTTGAGCGACTGGGGACCAAGTTAAAGCAATATGAGGGATCTTAGAAGTCACTTCAAAAGAAGAGAAGGATTGTTCTTCAGTGGGAGACTGAGGAATGGAATATTGAGAAGTTTCAGCAGGCATAGGTTCTGCAGATGTTCTTTGAAGATATCTCATTAATTCAGCAAAAGTGTGTTCTTCTTCAGTCTCAAAGATGGAGGCTTCGGCCTTAATAATGTGTCTTTTGCTGAAGGTCATAGATGTATGCTTCTTTGCTCCGTTGGCTTTTTTAGCAGGAGTGGTTCACTGATCTATCGGATTTTGGAAGATAGAGGAGGATATTTCTTTTCATAGGCCTTATTGAATTCAAGACTTAAGAGGATCTTCTCATCCATGACTGAGAATGGAAGAGGTTTCATTTCCGCAGTGGAGCAGATAGAGAAGTACTTTAAATTGTCTGTTATAAGAGACCCATATGGGAGGAAGGTTTTTGGCTGCATTATTTGAGAAATGAGCAGATCTAGGATGTTTAAAGGTTTGTTTTCAAGGATGTGCCAAACGATCCAGAGTTCGAATTTGGACACTAAGTTTTTGCTAAAATGATTGGGGACAATATACTGTGCCGTTATGTAGTGAGCGAACCTTGCTTCTTTTGAAAGATATGTCGAGATGAGTTCACCAGAGAGATCTTCATGAACCAGGTAGTTGAGATCGAAAGTTTTCACTATCTTTTTGTCACCAACCTTCTGGAGAGTGTTTCCAGCAATATCTACCTCCAATAGTTGGCTTAAAACCTCTAGAGTAACCGTTATCTTCCTCCCAAGGACTTTAGTGTGGAAGCAATCTTTTCTTTACACATTACCGATCATATTAACGTAGAATGCCCCAATTAAATCCTCGGACATAGGAGATTAGATATTTAGGAATGACTGCTATTATTGCTACTAATCCAGGTTCTAAAGGGTTTGTTGTCAGAGACGTGGGCCCAGTAGAAGCTCCTGGGTGTTAGCATAGAGCAATGACAAGTGTTGAGATAGGGGGTCTGGTTCCAATTTCCTAAGTTTCATCGGAGGTTTTGGAAGCTTTTGTTTAGCCATGGTGAAAAGATGAGAGAGAATGAACTAGGGTTTAAGATTGGGAATTTTGTACAGATGGATCAGGAGGCAAAGTGAGAGAGATGAAATCCTATTAGTCTGTTTATAGGGTTTTTTCAAAAATGTGAAAAGACAAAAATACCCTTATAAAAATTTGAATGAATATGAACGGTTTTGTTACCATTTGATAGAATTCAAGTAAAAATACTTTGTTTTATAATCTTATCGATTTTTCTAAGAGTCTTTCGAAAAAGGATGAGTAAATGCCTTGTCTGAACCCGATCTCTAGATCAAGGTTTTGGATTTGAGCTTAGGATCCAAGAAATATTGTGAATTAATTTCTGGTAGAGCTTGGAATCGGGTGGTGACTCCAAATATTGTTCTTTAGAGATTTGAGCGGAATTTCTTTTAAAAAGCTTTCATATTTCATCTTTGATTTTAAAAATAAAAATCCTAAAGCCCTCGTTTATACGCATATTAAATTAAGGAATTTCTACAAGGAAACCTTATCTCGCTTTTTAGATAAAAGTTATTCCTAAAGGAATAAACATTAATTGCTTAAGGAATTATTCGATTTTCTCAAATAATTTTCAAAAACCAAATATTTCATTCATGTTTTACACAAACCCCTAAGCTTGCATTCGCATACGCATTTTGTTTGAGATGTTCTTCCTCCGAAAACCTTAAAGTCTCTTCTAAGGTAAAAGGTGTTTTGGAAAGAATTATTTCATCCGCTTAGGAAATGTTTTTCGAATTCATTAGCTTTTTATCTCTAAAATAAAAACGATTTGTTTTCCACACTTTATTTAATTTTTAAAAGTGAATTCAACTTCCTTAGAAATATTGTCCTCTCATAATAGGTTCCCTAATGCATGCCCATACAGGCTCCCTAAGGAATTCCAAGATCGATGAGATACGAGCTCCCTGAGGAACACCCCAAATAGTAATAAGACCTAGGCTCCCTCAGCAACGCCTGAATCAGAGATAAGATATGGGCTTCTTGAGGAATGCCTAGATTGATGATAAAGTGTGGGCTCCCTGTAGATTGTGATAAGATATGGGCTCCCTGAGGAATACCCAGATTGATGAGATATGGGATCCTGGAGGAATGCCCAAATGATGATAAGATATGGGCTCTCTAAGGAACACTTAAATCGATAACAAGATATGGGCTATCTAAGGAACACCCAGATAGATGATAAGACATATTGCAATGAATTTCTTTGCTTTTGCATCTTATAGACTTGTAGTGATGTATGTGATGTTATGTTAATGCAGTTATGCCTCAATTTATATCAATATCTAATAATATGAAAGTGAGATGTCTCAGGTAATGAGGCACCTGGAAACATCTTATGATTAAGATGGGAATCAAACTTCCATAGGAATGTTAGGATAGTATTGCTAGCTTTCATTTCTTAATAGATAGATTTCGAAACAAAAAAATTTCCCCTTTGATCAAGAAGAAGAACTTTCTACCGAAATGCATATGGATGTATATTTGATGTGTGCTTGGTGCATATTATGCACTTAGGATCCATATTTTTTGCATGTAATGCATGTATGTATGCTAATACATATAAATGCAAAATATTTAAGGATACTATTAAACTGAGAAAGATGATGTGTAGTTTCCTTTTCACTTTAGCTGGCGAATGTTTAGTATCTTCTGAGAAATAGAATGATTCATTGAAGATATTCACAGTTCCGCTGGGGGCGGTATAAGATGATTCACTAGAGACCATGAAATTTAGATTTGTTGGAGAACAAATGCCTCTTGATTCTAGTCTGATTTGATGATCTTTTTATATTGATGATTATGTGGGGAAGAAGTAACAAATTTGAGGTGCTTTAATGTGTCTCATCTTACGTGTAGTGGTCCAATGAGATCTTTTGAGTAAGATGTAAGTATGTATAACATTATGATGTAGTAAATATGAGTGCAACAAAAAATATGGAAGTGACTTTGAAATTAACTATCACCCTCTCTTAGTTCCAATAAGCCTTTTTGATTTCCATCACTGGATATTTTCTCTCCATGAGAATGGATTCATTTTTAGCAAAGGGGACAACCCTTTTTGTGTAGCTTTTTGTTTGGAATGACTAATTCTGATGAGCACTCTGGAGAAACTTTTAGAATATTTTGAGATTTGTACCCTAAAAAGTAGTTGAATAGCTTATTATTTTGCAGTCTGGCCTACAAATAGTTTGAGAAATGTATGCCATTGGTAGGTTGAGTTGGCTTCTTAGAACAAAGAGCGGTAAAAACACGTGGGTGACATGTCTTTTTAATCAAGAGCCTAGTCATGTCGACTTGGGGTTATGTGAATGATATGTAGGGGATTGAATATAGGCCTAAAAACTCAACAGGTGCGGTGGAGGGCTTTTAAAATTTCTGGATTCAATTCCCACGGGAACCGTTTGGTGAATCTAAGGAATTTGATTACACATCTATCCTATTGGAAGAATTAGGATCTGCGAAAGAAAGGAAATAGGAAGATCTAAAGCTTACCGTTTAATCTCTTTCGAGATTCCACTGAATCCTGTGATCCATCCAAAGAGTATTGCACGAACTCCTCTCGACTACAGATCCATGCTAGTGGGGTCTAGGCTGAATCAAGTGTTCCATAAAATCTCACTCGAAAATGAACGGAAGAATTCTCTCTTCTCCTTTAGGGTAAAACGCAAATCACCATAAGCTTAATCCTAATTTCGTTCATCTTATTCCTTATATAGTTAGACTATAGAAACCCTAATGGGTCTAGGCTTAAAAATGTAGGCCCTTTTCGTTTTTTAGGTCCAATTACTTTTTCAAATTAAATTTCACCGACTCATATTTGATTTTGTAAACGATTAATTAAATCAACACATTATATTTTAATCTTTCAATTTCACCGAATGATAAATTGATCAAATAATTTAACTATAAGTTAATTTAATTAAGTATGTCAATTACCATAATTAGATTTTAACAAAATCTAATTAATCACAATTACACATATACACTAATTAAATACTATTCAAAATAAATTAATTCAATTAAAATTTTACACAATTTATTTAATTAAATTATTCACCATGTATAATTTAATTAATTCACAATTAATTAATTACCACATATGAATATACAAATTAAATATTTTAGATTTAATTTATTAAATAAATTAAATATGATTTATTCAATTCATATTTATTTAATTAATCTGATCCATCCTCATAGACTAACTTATCCGAAGCCAGAAGTTCGATGAGCAAGATCCTATAGGACTTTCTTTATGTTGATAGCAGGACCAATTCCAACAAACTATTGAGTGGTTTCTAGCAAACGCACAATATCCTCCAATGAAGACAGCTAGCAGCATCTCTAATAGAGATTAAACCATCCCAGTAGCTATACTTGTATTATCCTTTACCAGCTGATATTTGAAGATACATTTACAGTAAGGGGCATAGCTCCGTCACCCCATACTATAATATCTTCCTCGATCTAGATTTGATTGCTGAGGCGAATGAGTACCTAACTCATTCGGGTACAGCTACACACTCTCAATCCTAATCCATCAAGTGGCCAGAGATATCATCTCAGTGGGTATTGAGTGGTAATTCCATTGACACATTCACATCACCTATATGTTCACTGGCCCACCTGATCATACCCATACACGTATCTTGTTACAGATACGTCAGGTGTATGTAAAACTGCATGAGATTCCATACAGTGATGTAATACTCTCAGGTTTAAGGATAAAACAAGTCCTACCCAAGAAACACAGTAATAAAGAATTTACCATGTAGAGTTTCCAGCGTGGATCTATCCAGTACCATGTGGGGTCCACATCTACCCATATCCTTGATTGCCTCATAATCAACCGATGCACAAGTTTATCGTTCTATTCATTCCCATGAGCTAGAACAAACTTGGGACCTAAACATTTATGATTTACAATCATTGGATTCTCTATTTATTATACAGCACAAGATATAATCAAATAGATTAATGCCTTTGTTTCATAACACTAAATGTATATTAATACAAAGCAAATAACTAAATGTATAATATACATAAGAATCTATGCCTATGGACTAGGGCACACCAACAGGCCCCATATGGGGAAATTTATGCCGAATGCCTTCATCTCGAGAGGCAAGCGAGTGCAGGGTGAGTTGAGTTTGGGGCCTCTGATCACTAGGATAGCCCATTATTTGCACACACCTAGGTGCACTGACGGGATGGTTGCTATACATAGCAAACCCATTCGACCTGAGACTTTACAGTTTATCCGACCTCCATTGGATCCTAAGCATGGAGAGCCAGCAGCACCAGCACCAGAGCCTGATTTCAAAGAGGCACAAGCAGATTAGGAGGAGCATGGAGCAACGAAGGAGCACGGAGAGCCAACGGCTACTGTGACTAGCCAGTTTGAGAGGCTTTTTACGACACTCCATGATATGGACGACCGGCAGACCCAGGTTGATACATGACTTACTCAGATGGATGCGAGGATAGGCAGTGTAGAGGGTTTCACCTATTACTACTCCAGAGAGCATGGATGGTCGTTTCACCAGGAGCTTCAGATTTGTAAGTTCTCCTTTTTTCTCCCTACACTTAGGCATTACTCCATTGCACTTTCAAGAGTAAGTGCATTCTAGGTGTGGGGTGGGAAAAGGGAATTTCTCCCTTTTATTTATTTTTCTGTACTTTAGTTAGGTGGAATATGTAGTGTAGGTCTTGATTGCATGTTGTGTTTCTTTAACTACTTTTGTTTGTTGGAGTGACTGATTTTGATTGGATTTGACTAGAGTCTCCCTGATTTTTGTTGACTTACCTAGGATTAGTTGTTTTATTTTCAGTTTTGGTTGGATTTTATTTTGTTTGTGTTGATATATTTCCATATGTAAATTATGTGTGAATGCTAAATTGAAGAAAAATTGTTCTGATATGGAGACTTTGTAACCGTCTAGCTATCCCTGTAATTGAACTTCGTTGTTTGTTTTTGAGTTGATAACTTGAAATTTTGAACTAAGTATGCTGGGAATTAGCCTGTTTGTACCTATTAGCCAAATCTGAACAATGTCTTTGCATGAAACCAATAAGGGTAGTCATCTGTAGTGGTTTGATGATTTACTGTTGTTCCCACGCTTGAACTAAGATAGTGATTAGGAACAATGAAAGAGTGAAAGCAACTAAGAACACACTATAACTCTTCTATACTTAAAAGTAAGGACTGTTCTAGCCAAATGGACCATTTCATTTTGGTCTATTCTTGGTTTGAGAGATAATCGAACTTTGAATACTAGATTATAGAACTCGGTGTAGTCTTGCACTTGACACAAGTAGAGCTTAGTATGTGGAGACCCTTGGGTTTTGCCACACGTTTACACATGCATTTCACGATTCTTTTCACTTGACCATGTTTGAACCCAACGCATTAACCAACCCTTAGAAACCCTATTTGAGATTGAGCCTGTTCTTTCAAAAGCCACATTACAAGGCAAATGCCTTAAACCTTTACCATGAAACTCCAATAGGATATTCAACCTTGGGCTGCAATTTGGAATGCACAACTGGTTGACTTTGATTAGAAAACCATCTTTTAAATAAAAATATATTCATTCCCCTGCTTCTGCTTTCTCCACAATTACAGCAAAAAAGAGATCAAAAGAAAATAAATTCGATAAAGATTTGAGTTTTGGTACCTCTAGTAATAGCCGATTTAAGAAAGATCTTTATCGACTCAAAGCATTTGCCACTTTATTTGCTACAACTGATTTATGTTTCACCATAAAAGTGAATTGCTAGAGAAAGGTAACCCAACGAGTATGTCAGATTGACACTATATCTTGGTTATGAAAGTGTTTGAGGGGTTCATTATCTATTTATAAGATGAATTTTTTCTAGAACGGATAATGCCTCTAATGTTTCACATCTTGTACTACTGCATAAAATTCCACATCATAAGTGTTGTATCACAGCTTGGCCCCAGAAAGTTTTTCGCTGAAATATGCCACATGTTTACTGCTCTGACTCAACACAGCTCTAGCCCTCAATTTTAAAGCATCTAAAGTCAAGTAACACAAGGATAGGTGTAGTGGTAAACTAAAATTTGATTGATTTGAAGGCTTCCTCCGCTTCTTTGTTCCACTCGAACTTCCCTTTCTTCTTCATGCAATTTCTAATAGGCATCATGATGGTATTGATATGTGGATTGAAATGCCTATAAAAAGGCGCTAACCTATGGAAACTCCTAACTTTTGTAATGGTACTGGGTTAGGGCTATTGTTGGACTGCTTGCGCCTTTGACTCATCAACCTGCGGTCCGTTATCTGACATAACATATCCCAAGAACTACCCACTGCTGGATAAGAATATACACATTTTAGAGCAGAATATAATTTTTCTTTGCATAGCACTTCATGTACAACCCTTAAATGAAACATATGATCAGATTGATTAGCCCTAAATACCAGAATATCATTAAAATACACAATAACAAATCTGCCTATAAAAGGCCTCAAAATCTGGTTCATTGATGTGCGTCGGCTATATCTATAAAACTATTGCTCTGATCACTCAACTCGAGAAAAGTGTACCCTGTTATTGTTAAGTAATAAATCTGGTCTAAAAGTCTAGGTATCGATCCTATAGAGAAATTATAAATATCTCGTCTAGGGATTCATGCATTCTATAGGCGATAAAATAATTTTGTAAATTGAAATCTAAATTTAATCCTAAATTATCCTACTCCTAAGTGATCTTTCTCAATCGACTTTGCATGTGGATTCGTAAGGTTGCTCGACAGTTTAAACGATCTATGAATATTAATAGCGATGAACTCTACAAACAATTCAATGAATAATTACAAATATCAAGATTCAATCTCAGTTAGACTGAAAACACACTTATGCTATCTATCGCTTTTCCCATTATAATCCCCTAGACAAATGATCCTCGGTAGAGGTTGCCTAATTCTACCGATTTAGAAAATAAGAATGCTTAAGTTCTAGGATTTGTCAGATCTCCATTTTCTTAGTTGTCAGCTAAGTCGCATTACAAATACTTTTCGAAATCAATTAAGGGTTTTATAGGACTAGCATAAGCTATTGATTAAAATGTGATAACAGAGTAAAATCAATCACTGAATAACAACCACAGAATTATATTAATAAAGATGGATAGGAAATCATGTTTGTACTCAACAAAATATTCAGTCACAATTCACAACTAGTATAAACAAGAACAAAGAAATAGTAAGGATGAACATATGCGCTTTACGCTTGAATAACTGGACTTTGGCAGTTGCATATCTCATGAAGGCAAATCTCTATAAAGAACTCGAATCATAAAGGAAGAACTCTCGTAAAAGGTGGAGATGCTAGAATAAATACAATCCGATTGATAACTTCAAAATCCAAAATACAATAAATCGCAAACAAAAAAGATGATTCAAACTAACATGATACTAGTATTTATAATACATTGCCAAAATAGAGTTCCAAAATAGATGAAAAACTGAATACTTACAGGATTAGCAGGTGACGGTGTGTTGGTATAGTGACACGCCATGTGGATGTAATGGCACGCTGTATTGAATATCCTGACATGGCGTGTTAATTTAATGCAAAACATATCTTGACCTCCACTTCTTATGACATGGCTTGTCCACAGTAACACGTGATCATGTCAAAAACTGCCAAAATTTGCCTTTTTATAAGCTCCTTGACACGGTTTATTACCTCCATGAGACGTGTGCTGCCTCAATGACACGGTATGTCAACAATGACACAGGATCGTGTCAACATACTGTCCAAATTCAATTTCTGCTCCAAGGTGACACGCCATGTCATCCTTTCTTCCATCTCTGCTTTACTTCCTTTATAACTTCCACGCTCTAAATTCTTCTAGAGTCCTTGTACCTATCTTTCATACACAGAAAATCATCATGGCATCACAATATAGGACAAAATTGTAAATCATACATGGAATCATTAAAATCACACCAAATTACTGAAATTCTAACAAAAAGCTACACATCAAACCAAAAACATAAAAATATGAAAATAACCCAAACTTATATCAAGAATATAAGATCTAAACTGACCTTATCATTCGTCACACACACAAAAGTTCTTGGGGCATTAGACAACCCAAAAGGAATAAGCAACCACTCATACAATCCCTTCCTAGTTTTAAAGGCCATTTTCCACTCATCACCTGGCCTATTCAGAATATGATAGTACCCAATTTTTAAATCAAGTTTACAAAAAATAGTGGCACCACTAAGCTTGTCTAACAAATCATCCAATCAAGGAATGGAAAATTGATACCTGGCTATTATTTTATCGGTGGTACGACTATCTATGCACATCCTCCATGAACCATCCTTATTGGGAATCAATAATGCAAGTGCTGCACAAAGGCTAAGGCTTTCCCTTATGTACCCTTTGGATAATAACTCCACCACCTATCTTTGTAGCTTGTCATGTTCAGCATGGCTCATCCTATGATGAGAACAGTTTGGTAGGACTTCTCTAGGCTCCAAGTCAATCTAGAGTGGTATATCTCGTAAGGGTTGTAATCCCACAGGTAGCTCTTCTAGGAACATATCCCCAAACTCCCGTAAGAGACATTAGACTGCATCTAGAATACGTAGCTCTTGCTCAACTAATTTTCCCACCAAAGAAAAATTACAATTTGATTCTTCCAGCTCTTTCTGAAACTGGGCTAGCGATGGCATACTCACAGTTCCTTTATTCTACCCTCGCTTAGGAACTAGAACTGACTCCTTCAAACACATAGCTATAAGTATTTTTTCTTCCATTGTGAAAAACCTCTCTATCAAATTTCCAAGGACACCCTAATAATTGGTGACATATATCCATCTCTATAACATCAAACCACACTTGATCCTATATTGATTGCCTATTCAGAAGGGGACTACCACCCGTTTCGGCACTGTTACTTCTCCCCCCTTGTTATTTCAACCAAGAAATCTTGTACGATTTTAGGTATTTTTCCATAGGGAGTTCTAATTTCCTTACAGCATTAGTAGTAATAATATTCTCACAACAGATAAAATCAATTATAAATTTACAGATCTTACTATTAAGAGTGTAGGTAGACTGAAAAATATTACTCCTCAGCTAGTTATCCTTCTCTACTCGGGATGTAAAATATGATCCACCTACTACCAAAGCAGTACCTAAATCTCCAATCATAATTTCCTCATCCTCAAAGACTAAATCTGTGGTATCTATATATTCTTCGTTTATCTGATGTTCACCCGCATCAGTAAGCATGAATATTTTTCCCGCCCACTTACACTCTGCTTCCCAATGGTCAACTTCTCTATAAGAAAAACATTTTATTTCATTGTTGTTCCTAACTCTCCGAGTAGTATTAGGTTCTGATGGAGTCAATTTTTGCCCTGCAGATACTACTCTTCTGGGATGGATTACAGTTTTTCCAGTTGACCTAGTGACATTCATTGACCTCCTCTTTTGCATTCTAACATCTCGCTGGTGTGCTTTGGTAATTGTTATGGGGTTAAAATCATTGAGCGAATCTCTAATGGTCTCCCTCAAACCTCTAATATATCTGAAGACCAACTATCCTTTCATCTCTTAAATTTCATTACGGGTAATCAATTGATAAAAATCTATTATATAATCATCCATATATCTGCTACCCTACTTCAAATTCTATAGTCACTGATAGATCAGCCTCTAGTAATTATACGGTAAACAATTGGATCGTAGATGTGACAAGCCTCTGGCGGTGGTTAGAAAACTAATACCAAAGGAGCTCACTAAAGGGCAGTATACTCTGTCGCTGCCAAGTAATAAAATTCTGGTAAAACCAGGTATCGATCCCTCAGAGAAAGTAAACTACAATCACCGAATTACTGGGCATCCTAACGTGTTTGAGCGATAAAATAAGTGATAGGTTACTGAAAGTAAATTGCGATAAAATAGATCTAAGTTAACGTATACAGCGATCAATCTCCTATCTTGATTTGTATCGACTGTCACTATTGTCTTGAGGCAATTTAAAGTGGCTTCTAAATGAAACACAGGGATGGCACTTTAAGCGGGATATATAATTAACTAACTAGGTCTCACATGCAATTACTAATCTATGTAATTATGAAATCAACTGTAGCGTATCAACAGACCGCGGTTCGGCTTTAGTTCGTTAAAGCCTTTTTAGGAGGTG
>CAOJCR011623673.1:0-13955 GCA_948330485.1 Euphorbia neoarborescens | reverse complement strand
ATAATAATTTATAATTTCGATTCAATTTGTTATTATTTCAAACCTTCAATTATAAAACAAAAAATCCAAATTATTAATATATAAAAGTTAAAATAAGTCGAATAATATTTGGGTGATTCGGTTCGATTTAGTTTTTATTTTAATTTTTATTTGGTTTTCGATTTCGATTCGTTTTATTCATCCCTATATTAAAAAAATCAACTTATTTTTAATTGTTAAATTTTATTATGTAATATTTTTTCATTAGCACTAAACATAAAATAAAAAAATTATTAAAAATATATAAAATTATATATAATAATAAATAAATTAAAAAGAGAAAAAAACATATATTTAAAAACGTCGCAGTATATTTTTTTGGTAATTGCAAATAAGAGAAAAAGAAAGACAACAGAGAAACGAAGTACTGGACCTTGAAGTAGAAAGTTGAAGAAAGGGCCCGCAGCTAACCTCCAATCCTTTTTTAACGCGGTGCCCTCTTCTTTTTCTCCCTTCTTTCCTTTTCTTCCTTCTTTGCTAAGCAAATTCCTCACTTCTCCTTCCTCTCCGATCATCTCCATTATCAAATTCTCCCGCCATGCAAGAAACTGACCTCAACGATTTATCCGACGACGCTGACTACGCTGCTTCTATTCAGCAAGTAACCTCTCGCTCCTTTCAATTCCGCTTGTTTATTCATTTTTTATGCGATTCAGTTACCAGATTCAATTACTGTTTCAAGATTGATCTCCTGTTTTTCAATTTTCGTTTTTCTCTAAGTTATTCCCTATTTTGTATTTTAGGGATCAAGAAGCGTGATGGCGACGACCGATAGCATTAAGCGAAGCTCGTCGTCTGAACCGGAAGGCGCTGAAGTTGTGTATGTAAAGGACAATGTGGCGATTCATCCAACTCAATTTGCGTCTGAAAGAATTAGTGGAAGATTGAAGCTGATTAAGCAGGACTCCTCTCTGTTTATGGTAATCCCGTATTTGGAGTTCTAGGTTTTTTTTTTTTTTCCGTTGGCTTATGCTAGTGAGTAAATACGTATTCTTACATGTAGTTTTGTGAAATTTTGTTTTGGCGATGCTAGACATGGATTCCGTACAAAGGACAATCCTCCAATGCTAGGCTGTCTGAGAAAGGTTGATTGCCGTGAACTTACTGTTTTTATGAACTAAATTTTCGCAGTTTTTGTGATGTGGACTTAATAATCCTGTTGCTGGTCGTGTAGATAGAAAT
Source organism: Euphorbia neoarborescens (assembly GCA_948330485.1). NCBI lineage: Eukaryota > Viridiplantae > Streptophyta > Magnoliopsida > Malpighiales > Euphorbiaceae > Euphorbia > Euphorbia neoarborescens. The sequence continues at coordinate 12,734 of CAOJCR011623673.1, read as the reverse complement.
TTTTACACCATAATGTGGACTTAATAATCTTGTTGCTTTGTCGTGTAGATAGAAATCTTTACACCATAAGGGCTGTGCCTTTCACTGAAGTGCGTTCTATTCGTCGGCATACTCCAACTCTTGGGTGGCAATACATAATTGTCGTTCTTTCATCAGGTATCATGTGTTATTTCTATTAGTGAAGGCTGTATCAATTACTGCAGCTCCTTAATCCATTTTGAATATTTTTTGACGTTTGAGTGATTATTTGATTGCTTTTTTTTACATGAGAATCAGAAGGTTGCATCAATTTCCATTCTAAGTGAATTCTGCTCAATGAGCAGAAATTTTTGAGAACATCATATCTTCAATTATTTTGCAAACATCATACCTTCAATTATTTCCATTCTAACCGCTTTACTGATAAACTGATCTGTGTTCTTGAGATCTTTTGGGATGCCATTTGTTTTGAGTAGGATTTTTTTTTCTTATTTAGCTTTCTGCATTTGTTTTTGTCAATAAATGCAATTCTTTCTGGTCTTATCCTCCTAATTTCACCATTTTCCTAACACTGGTTATTTGTGCTTTTATATATTGTTAGATGTTTTAGGGCTTAATACTCAAAGTGGTTTGCAGGACTTGCATTTCCTCCTCTTTACTTCTACAACGGGGGAGTCAAAGAATTTCTTGCTACGATAAAGCAACATGTCCTAATTGTCAGGTTGAATACTGTTTTGCCATGCATTTTCGCCTGTGTTTACTTTCTCTCTCTCTTAGTAATAGATGATAGGTGACATGTACTATGTGTTCTATATCTATAACACATTAATCTACCTATTTTTTTATGGAAAGCAGAAAACTTTAGTAAGCACAAAACACAATGCACAACCAAATCAAAACTCAAAATCCCTGGTACATCCCAAACTTCTATACATCAATTGATATTTACCAGTGTAAACATGTCCTAAAATTTAAGAACTACAAATCCGTACATTCTAAAAATAAAACGGCTATATGTTAATTGACTTATATTTTGTCTTCATTTTTTTACCACTCCTTCCTGTTCATATAATTAGATAACGTTTTAGAGAAATAAAGTTATTTAATTTTACATGAAATTTGTATTTTGATGTACTTATGGCTACTGTTTCTTAAATGATCTCTTATCTAAACCAAGAGAGCAGTTGGTTTGAGTAATTACCACACACAATTCTATAGTCAAACCAGTATATTAAGAAAAAAGGAATTTGGCATGGTATTTTGAATTTAAAAGAGAAGTATTAGGGGTTAATAAATCATCTTAATGGTTAATTGGTGCCAGTGGACAATCTTAAACAACATATAAAAAGACCGAGCGAGTAATTGTTTTACGGTGTTCTCAGTCACCTATCTTGAGTAGAGAAAATACAGTTGAGGGGTGCATTTGTGAAGCACTAGAAGGACCAAAACCAAGGCAGTAGTGGAGTGTGGGAAAGACTATGGTCTTTTTGAGGCTATAAAAAATGTTATATTGTTTGTTCCCAATCTCTTGGGCTGGGGTGAAAGTAGTGTTCCTTTCGTGCTTCGATTTTTGTATATATCTGTGGATGGGATGGGAAGTTTAATATCCAGCTTGATTGAGCATTGCTCATATTTATATGTGATTCCACTTCTTGAGGGATGGGAAGAGAAAATGGAGTATTGTGCTGAATCAGCTATATAGAATTCCATTTGAGATTCGGTTTAAGCCTTCAATATAGAGTATGGTATTCCTCTGTGCTGAATTCGAGATGTAGCCCTATTTGCTGCGTGATTCATAGTTGTCCCAAATTAATTTAATTGAAGGTGAGATTTCCAAAGCAACAGTTGTTATCCTTATATGCCTTCTATAAATGTGAGATCTAGAATTTTGTGTGGAGAGGTTGAAATGACTGCTTTGGCCCACTTACTTCCCTGCATAGAATCATCAAACCTTAGTTTATTGTTTAATTGTCATTGTTCCTTTGTTCTATATCTCAATGTCACCTTGTGTTAGTTTTCTTTGTATTTGTACAGTGTCTGATGGCGTTCTCAAATTTTGCAAGTTAATTACTAGGGGAAGAATATTGAGGCGTACATATGTTAGGTCTTGCATCAACTGGATTATATTTATGTATGCCCAAGTAGTTTCTTATGATTGTGTAAATAATTGCAGGTCACTTGAAGATGCAAATGTATTTCTCGTCAATGATTTTCAAAATCCTCTGCAGGTGTGTTTTTGCAGATTTGTTTTCTTTGTTTCTTTAAGTGAAGAGTAACAATAATTGCATGCAAATTGCCTCCTGTGGTAGTCCAACTATTGATTGTAGAACTTTCTTCAGCGAGATGTTGATTTGTAATAATTCCATAATTGACAAGATATCTGCAATTGACATATATGTTATGTCAGCATCTTTTTATTTTGCTTATTCTTCTCCGTTCGTGCTTTATGTGCTTTCCATAGAGAACTTTGTCCTCTTTGGAGATGCCAAGGGCTGTTCCTTTTGCAAGTGGGGCATCTGCATCTACTTCAACTGGAGAATCTCCATCTTATGAAAGGCAGGAAAGGGTTGATGGGGATATCCATGGTGGAAGCTCCATCACATCTCATAATGTTGGAAGGCAACGACAAAAGAGCCTTGATCCTGCTCGCGATCTCTCAATCCAGGTGCTGGAAAAATTTTCTCTTGTAACTAAGTTTGCCCGGGAAACAACTTCACAACTATTCCGTGAAAATCATAGCAATGGATACGGTGCTATTGAGAGGAATAGCTATAGTTATCCATCCTCTGAAACTCCTCAGAACAAACTAAAGGATTCTGAAGAAGATCATGCTCAAAATCCTGTTCCTTCTGATCCGTGGGAGGTAATCTTTGAATCTTGGAAAAATCTGCATTTTTCTGGTAATTAATTGGATCATCTCTCTTGTTGCATGCAATTTAGTCTTATTTAGGATTGAGGGGTTGTGTGGTACATATATCTTTTGGTGTCACATATGCCTTAACATGAACCCGAGTATAAGTTGTATTCCTGCTGCATCATCATGCGCATTTGCATATTGGACTTTCAACAGTGTGTGTTGCCGATTCTGTCCAAGGCATGGCATTATTCATGCCTACTTTTAGAGCATAACAGTTTTCTCCCATCTTTTATGCATCTATTGTTGTATGCTTTATTTCGTAATCTTTATGGATTGCAATTCAGCCATTAGGAGACGACATGAAATAACTTGCTGATAACTACCTGAAATTGTCTGTGATCATATGTCAAATGACATACGCGAGACCTTTTGAGCTTGGATCTTACTCAATGATTAAATTCTTTAACAATTTGTTATAGGCATCATATTTAATACTGACCTTTTAGCTACTACTTCTTCTCTTCCTACTTTCTTCTTATAAAATGTGGTAGCTTTGAGCTGTTAGGGTTGGGTTGGTTTTCTGGTAGAATTTCTTGCTTTTTCACCAGAGTTAATTAATTATTTTTTATACAGCATTTTTTTATGATGATTATAGAACATATAAATCTTGAATCGTGAGGAGTATAATCACAGAACTGTTCTGCTTTAAAACCATTATTAGAAGTTTCACGGGGATGATATTAATTCTATTTGCTTCAGTTTCTCACCATATACTTATTGGGGTGATGATGTTTAAAAAAATTGAGATGACATATGGGAGCTGAATTGTTTTAGTTGGAAGCAGAACCTCTGTTCCTGGGGAATCTCATATAGAACTCTATTCTTTCCAAACAGAATCAACTATTTAGGACCCATGAACAGGGTGAAGAAGCTGCCACAAATGTGGGACCTTTTGAGCTTATAAAATGTAAGGAGGTATAAAGAGGAATCTTATAGTTTGATTGTAGATCTGGGTTCATTTCTTTCTTGTTATGCGTAATTATTGGTTCTTAACTGATAGTTTGTAGTAGATGATTTGTTGCTTGCTCATACAGCAACCATTTGTCATGCAGATGCTCGCTTGTTAGTGACTTGTACTAATAAATAAAATCCAGCATATATATCATTTGATCATATTTTACATGAATGACGTGTCTTTCATGTTGCTTGCATCAAGTTGGAAATAATAATAATAGAAGGGCTTGCATAATCTGTTGCTTAGCTTGCTCCATATCGAAATGTGTATTACATTGCTTTGTGAAAGTGATGGTCCACTGGCATTTTCATATTGCTTTTCATATTCACTATATGTTGATTCAGAGAATATAAATCACTTGTACATCTAGCTTCATGCAGGTTGGTACATTTGGATGCATAACTTCTTTTTCTATGTTAATCTTAATCTCATGATGTTTGTTGGGTACCTTTTGATTTGCAAGATTAATCTCCATCACCTCATGAATGCCAGATTTTGGTATTGGGAGTTGGTTTCGTGTCAACTGTCATTAAAAATCTCCATGTTTAACCCTTCTGAAATCTGTTGATACTCAAATTCAGATTTGCAGTGTGAAAATTGAAGCCCTGAAATGGACATTATTGTGTGCCTCAATATCACTTACTCTAAATGCGACCTTGCAGCAATTTGTCATTTTTCTCTTAATCTTCATTTCCTCTGCAGTATGTGCATAAAGGTTGGATTTATTTCTATGATAGTAGAAACTGTATTGTTTCTGCTTTAGTGATGCTGCATTAGAAAGATCAGGACAAGAGAACTGGTAGTCTCATGCTTCTGTAACCTCTTCACTTCATGATTTGGATTCAAGAATTTCTTATTAGAACAGTAGAGATAGTTCTTACTATAACGCTTCAGTTTGAACCATGCTTAGGACTTACTTATAGGATTCTTGTCAGAGTTTCTCCTTTTTGTTTAGTTGAGTGCATCCATCTTGCATGTCTAACTTCTTTTGGTTGTAGAATTAATGTAATTCTCTTCGCCTTTTGGCAGTTTGACAAATTGGCACTTGTTTGGGGACAACCACGACAGCCTCCCTTGGGTTCTGAAGAGGTAACCATTCTTTCTTCACTATGATTCTCTATCAGTTCTTCAGAACTGTTTCCTCACAAATTATTTTTGACAGTGCATTATTTGTTTTATTTATGGATTTTAAGTCCTCACTGACTCTAATTGATATGGACACTAAATTGATTTCTGGTTGTGTTGTTGGGGAAGCTCTTTTATTTATTTTTCTGCTCTCATGCCCTTTTTTGTCAGGTTAGAAGGTTAATGCTTTTTTGAGAGAAACCTATGATCTTAAAGACTTGATTTTAAACAAAAAATTTGAACTGATTTATATAGCTACTTGACAGCTTCAATTGGAGTACAGCCTTTAGAGCTAAGACTTCTATCCAGGAATTATTTGAAAATCACTAACTATACAAATCTGCAATTTAAATTCTGTGATAGAAGTTCATAAACAAACCTGAATACTCGATTTGAAATATAATGCTGAAATTTAAAACTTCCTAATTTGTAAGTTCTGACTAGCACTTGTTCCAAATCCATTTTCACACTACCTAACATTGATCATCTGGGGTCTAAGGGTATATGAATGATTCTTGCATCACGGCGTTAATAATTGGGAAAACAGGTGGTATATGTTTGTTCATCGGTGGATACATGTGCGCGAGTTTGTCTCACATTAAGCATTAGATATTAAAATGTATAACGATTAATGTTTTACTTCATGATTTAAAGTAAGTTTTGATTTTTAGATAAGTTCGCATCAAATTTTTGAATTGATACTAGGTTGCATCAAAAAATTCAAGTGAGGCGAGCTTTCACGTTAAACGGGAATTGAAATACTAAAATTAAGAGTGAATGTGAAATGAAGAATTATGATGTCGATGCTGCTATGGTATTTGTTTTGCTTGATGTTGTTGACTGTATTAAGTCTTCTTTTTTTATATCAAAGGCTAAACATTGTGAGTTGGTAGGATATAGAAAATGTAATCATTTCTAGATGCTTATACTTGCTAAATATTTTTATACAAGTAATGAATCTTTAGTCTGTTGAGGGTGTTAAATCTCTTCACTTCAACTTTTTTCTTTTCAAATGTGATAGTGGTCCTCCTTTTTGGATTCCGAAGGACGGATTATGGGTTCTGAAGCTTTAAGAAAAAGGATATTTTATGGAGGAGTTGAGCACTCATTAAGGAGAGAGGTTTGATCTATGTAGCCTGTCAGGGGATTATAAATTTGACTCTCATTCATTAGTATCTTGACTATCATGACTAATTCTAGGTGTGGCCGATTCTGTTGGGGTATCATGCATTTGATACAACATTTGCAGAAAGGGAATTTCTGCGGCATACAAAAAAGTTGGAGTACGAAACTGTGAAGAATCAATGGCAGGTTTGACAGAGCATATTTAATTATACATAGCTTCTAAAATATACAGCCTTTTTTTTATGAATTAATGTGGAGGGTGCTGGGTGTTGAACCCAGGTCCACGGAGTTCTTTGAAGGTTTGAAGGCTTTCAGGATCTTTTTTTCTTCAATCCACTTTTCCTCTAATCTCATTTTCACTTCATTGTGTTTTCTTTATGTATTTGATAATGCCAGGAGTATTTTTTTTACTTGCTATGCTAGTTTGTTAGTCTTGGCTTCAGTAATGATTTATTGGTTGGAAGTTGTATCATCTGCAGCTAATGTTTGCTTTATGTGGGTGACTGTTTGTTTATCCTTAAGAATGGCTGTCACTGGCCAACTGAATGGGTTTGCACCCAAATTTTTTAATTATTTCAGATTCTTGGTCCTTAACTAAGAAAGTGCGGTATTTCTAATAGTAACAGATATTACAAATTGATCTGGTCATTCTACAGCTGGTAAAAGTCATAAATGGACTCTACTCTCCGTGGTATGCGTAATTGTTGACAAAATATCTAGATGTTTGACTATGAATACAAAATGCAATAGAGATTGTTAGGGCTGGAAAACGATTATAGATGGGTACGACATTCTTCATGTGCTGTGTGCTTACTAATCAGTTCATGATTTAATAATATAAAAATTGTCACACGTATGCAGAGGTGCTGTTAATCTTTTGTTTGTAATTATGTTATTCCTTGAACTGATAAAAGCTTAAAAAATGCCGGTGCACAAAATTCATGCTAATAGGTGTATCCTGTTAGGAGAAGATGATTCTAAATGTATGTTTCGAAGTTATATAAACTGCATGGAAAATGTTTTCTGTGATCCCTGAAACTTTGGCATGCTGTTCCATGTCAGCATTACTTCCCTTGAAAAGTTGGCCATCACGAGTTACTTTTGTCTACTGAGGAATCTCTCATTTGAGTCTAAATCTTTACATCTGTTTCTTATTCTTTTTCCCAATGCAGAGTATCTCTCCTCAACAGGCAAAGAGATTTACTAAATTTAGAGAAAGGAAAGGCCTTGTAGATAAAGATGTGGTATGCATGGAATCAGCTTTGTCTTTGAATTTACAAATGTATATTTTTATATTGATATAGCTGCGAAGAATCCAATTTGAGTAAATTTGTTAATTTGGTATCTGTTTCTCAAGGTGAGGACTGATAGATCGGTTTCTTTTTATGATGGGGATGACAATCCAAATGTGGATATCTTACGCGATATTCTATTGACATACTCATTCTATAACTTTGATCTTGGCTACTGTCAGGTAAATACTTGAAATAATTGAGTTTTTATTTGATTTTATTTGTTTTTTTCCCTCTGTACTCTGAAGCCTTGTCCTGTATTTAGAGGTTGTGTTCCTTGTTTGCTTTTTTTTTTTAGTTGTAAAGTGATATTTATAATATATCCTAGCATTTCAAGTGACATCAGTAAATGTTCTCGTCTTAATGTGGTTGCTTAATTTTGTTGCAATGATAACTGGCTGACTTAAAAAAAAGTTTCACTCCTAGTTCTCTGATGATTTTTTTCTTACTATGTCAATCATTTTCTTTTACTTCAAATATCATGATGTAAACTGTCCCTATTTGTATGAGAATTATGAATTTCCTTTGTTTTTGGTTGTGGGTTATCCTAATGTCTCAAGGGCAGCAAATATTTTTGAAAATTTGAGGGTTGTCGATCTGCATCTATTTTGGCAGAAAGTTGGAACCTTCTGCCCGTTGCTTACGTTTCATTTTGTTCTTGTCTCACAGGGTATGAGTGATTTACTATCTCCAATTTTATTTGTGATGGAGGATGAATCAGAATCTTTTTGGTGTTTTGTTGCATTGATGGAAAGACTTGGACCCAATTTCAATCGTGATCAAAGCGGAATGCACTCACAACTATTTGCATTATCTAAGGTCTCTCTATATCTCCCTTGAATCGATGCATGATGATTTACTGGTCGAACTGCCATATACATCTCACAGTTCCAAAAGTTTTGCTTGCAGTTCATTTTTTATTTTTTATTTTTTGTCTTTGCCAAACTGAAAGTGTTGTTGGTTTAATTGTTTCCAAGTGGATGGTAGTATTTAAAACGAATCTGACCAAAACTGTGAGGCTTGAGAGCAGCAATATATTTTGAGTTCTAATTATTACTATTGTTGTGACAGCTGGTGGAGTTGCTGGACAGTCCATTGCATAATTATTTCAAACAGACGGATTGCTTGAATTACTTCTTCTGTTTCCGATGGATTCTTATACAGTTTAAAAGGTCAGATTGCTGAATTATGGATTTTATTTTAAAGCCTTCCAGGGTATATACGTTTTCAATTTAAAAGGTCAGATTACTGAATTGTGGATTTATTTTAAAGCCTTCCAGGGGTATATACCTTTTCAATCATATATCTGATATATCCTTTTGATGTACTTCATTGTTCCAGTTAAAAGCATCTTATTCTTCATTTCAAAACAGAACTTTTATGTGATGAAAATGAGATAGAGGTATTAAGGAATCTTATTGTCTATAGTTAATATTTAAGCATTACAGTTAGACTTCCCATGCATTGATTATGTTACCTTTGGTGGTTAAGAGTTACATGAGTTAGTCCTTGTAGGCCAAATAAATATTCTTACGACCTTTTTTTTATCATTCGCTTAGAATAAAATTGGTGATGGGCAGGAGAATGCTGAATTTTCAATTTCTCCTGTCAAAATCTGATATAATTTCATTTTCTTCACACGAGTGGGATATTTACAACAGGTTTCCAATTCCAAATGAATTGGATCCCATATCTATTGAAGATACTAAAAAGGCAGAAGTGAAGTGATCATACATTGTGTTTATACAGGTTGGAAAGCTGGAGATTGGTAGTTAACGTGACAATTTTAATTAAATTTTCAGGGAATTTGAGTATCAGAAAACAATGAGACTATGGGAAGTATTATGGACACATCACTTGTCCGAGCACCTTCACCTGTATGCCTGTGTCGCAATCTTGAAGCGGTATCGCAGCAAGATCATTGGGGAGCAAATGGACTTTGATACTCTCTTAAAGTTTATCAATGAGCTAAGCGGGCATATTGACCTTGATGCAATTGTTAGGGATGCTGAGGCTTTATGCATATGTGCCGGTGAAAATGGCGCTGCTTGTATCCCTCCTGGTACTCCACCATCGTTGCCTCTTGAAGAGAATGGTTTGTTATATTCTCAACAGGATGAAATATTGTAAATGCAAATATAATTTACGGCCACAATTTGTCTTCTGTTATATTTCTTAATGGATATAATGACTTTGTACAATTTCTGGTGTTCCAAGGCTATGTTGGTATTTGTACTAACTAATCAACTTGCTTGTGCCAAGTATTTTTAGTAAATTGAATCTTTCCATTTACTGTTTGAGGTTGAGGGTTATATAAGAATCAAACAAGGCCCTTACGCAGTCTTATATTTACTCCTTGATATGAATCCCACATGGGCATAGGGTGGATGGGGCTTATGTCAGCTTAAAAAGCTTAATGCCACCCGTGTTCTTGGTAGTTTTTTTGTTGAGATTGTAGAGATTTATGGCTGGGAAAACTGAGCAAAGCTAATAATGACTTGAGGGTAGATACTGATCTAGTTTGACTAAGATTGGTGATTTGATATATCACGACACATCAATAATTGCTTTACATTCATGTATTTCTCTCGTGTTCTATAGTATTTTACCTGTGGGAAAGAATCTGTAGGTTATTAGGATGATAACCTTTCAATTTCTTTTGCATGTTTCTGTTTGCACCTTTGCAAGTGTGTGCCATTCCTGCTAGATACATAGCACCTGTAGTGTATCACGAGACAATCTTCAAGTAGGAAAGCCTGAAGGACAGCAATTCTGTGCTAAATCCTTGTGAGATATTCTGACTGAGAGGCAGGTATATAGTCCTTTTTGAATATTAGAAACTATGGAATGAATGATTACAGGTGCATTTGCCAATATGACGGCTCGGTATTGTAGCTGAATGATTCAAATAAAACAAAGGAATCCAAGTTGGCAATGAAAGGCGCATAACTAGAGGTAAATGCATCGTTATTGGCTGGTGGTACCATTGTAGACTTAATGTAATAGCTCATGCTCTGTGAGTCCTGTGTTTCCTCTGAGTCATTTTTCTTTCCATCAAACTCTTCTATAATGTTCTTTGGATTTGCAATGCAAATGGGCTGATATATGAGTTGCCTCTTTTTGTTGTTATTATTGGGGCTGCGATCCTTCACATTCTGGTGGTTGTTTGAATCTGTGGCTTTTCTTTTACCAGGATGGCATTTCTTGTTCAAATGGGTATTCCAATAGTTTTTCACCTCGTTGTCCGTTTGACCAGGCAGTCGACCAGCGATAAGTGACCATCTGCATTCAGAATAAGAGGTACGATACTTTGCACAAGTTTCTATGTTGTGATGTATTCCATAATGAGCAAAGCACTTACTGGTTCCCAAGAAGCTTATGCATTCTAATGATAAGGTCTACCTCTTCTTGTGACATTCCACCACGTTTAATATTTGGCCTTAGATAATTCTTCCATCTTAGTCTGCAACTCTTCCCACTCCTCGTCAAACCTGCAATAAAAGAGGGAACAAGACATAGATCATAGTTGTCAAAATTGTAAGATTCATGATTTGAATCGTACGATTTAATACAATTTGCAAGTTTTTCGATGCGAATCTATAGAATGAATCGGTTTTTTCTTGAATCAGACGATTCACGACCGATTTATACGATTCGGCAACGGTTCCTCCAATTCTTCCAATCAATAAAAATTGGCTTAATTTGAGTTTACAAGGATGGTTAAACGACATTACTTATTCAGTAAATATAACTATTAGAAAAAAATCTTTTAATCAGAAAATTTAATAAAAAAAAATGTTCATTTACGATCTCCAACGAGGAAAATTTTAATTTAGGATTTTAAATTACGAGAGGAAAATATCTTTCCTATTTGATAAGAGTAAAAGAAAATAATAATTAGTGTTAATAAGAAATAAATAATAGAAAAATAAAACTTGTCTACTCATTAAGACCTCAAAATTAGTCGCTTTTCTATTCAACAGTGGAAAGAATTAATATAGCATTCTATTCTAGTTTCAATTACTACTAAACAAAATAAAAAATAAAGCAAATAAACATATCATATTAGAAAAATAAAAGCAAAGTCGGATAACAGAATTATTTATAATTGCTATTAAATCTATAATTGTAATATGTATTTTATTTTAGTAATATTGTGGATTTGAACCGAATCTTACGATTTAATTCGATTCTCGATTCCCGATTCACAAAATTAGGATTTCGATTCATGACTGGAATCACAATTCAATAACTATGATACAAATTCTTGGAACTAGATTTCTCCTAAGCCTTCGACCTTTTTATTTTACTTAAGCCTGAGCATATGGACTTAATATCAAATAAACGAGCAAAACCTTCCCAACGGATTACACTTAAGATACAAAGATAGTATTAGCACCTGATTTTGTAGAGACAGTAGCCCGGTTTTGCCTTCACCGTGGTTCTCTATATAAGTCTTCAGTATTATGTCCTCCTCTGGTTTCCACAAGCCCTTCTTCACTCGTGGCTTCATTTCTGTACTTACCATTTCCACTTCCCTCTGTATCTTTTGACCAAAAGTGTTAAGCTGAAAGGCTTATATAGAAAATAGAGTTCGCATTTTGGAAAATCATATATTATCCATCTGCAAAATGGTAATCATGGAAAGCATTTGACCAACAAAATCTTGAAAGAGGATTGAAGTGAACCGAGGGCGCCCTATTCTGCTCTACTTTAGCTTTTCCCTGATTTTATCTCCTGTAAAAAGCAAAGAAAGTCTCAGTACCACTCCCATTGCTCTTATCTTGCTTGGTTAGATGCTAATGGTTATTTTAATTGGTGAGGACCCATTGAAACGGTATGTTGACCAACCTCTATAGCATATGTACGTAGTTTATGTTAGAGGAAATACGTACATCTTCGAGTTTGAACCTCGATAATTGCTATACATACCGTCTTTAGTCCGCTGTTTGGTAAACTGGTTTGCCACTTGAACACTAGTTTCAGCTTAACTTTTTTGACATGAGTAAAACAAAAGCTCCAATGAACTTTGTTGGGGACTTCATTTTGACATAACTGTTTGCAATTGATTTATGAAATTCTAACTCTCACGGATATTTCAAGTATTGCAACAAAGTAGAAACGGTTTAGCTTGTGTCAAAATCAGCAGTATGAAGTGGCTTATGTCTGGGGTTGCAACTTTTAGGCTTGATGCATTGAGGGACCCGAGCCTGGCACAATTTGTCAAATAGATACCTGCACTTGCACATGGACCTAGTTGTTAGAGGGTTAAATGTCTCCGTATACAAGCTAGTAGGATTTTAGGGTTTTCAGTGTTCAAATTTTACCGAGAACTAATATT
>CAOJCR011621506.1:0-14344 GCA_948330485.1 Euphorbia neoarborescens | reverse complement strand
ATACAGAAATTGTATACTATCCGAAAATATTAGGTTGATAAAAACATAAATGTAAAGAATTAAAATATGAATTATTATCTCATTCAACTAAATAAATAAATAATAAAACAAAATGATATAATAAATTATGCTTGTAAAACTCGGGGTGTTACAACCTAGGCATGCTTCAAACGATGGACCAATTACAAAAAAAATTATCGATAAAGACCTCCACAAACTCTTTATTCATCTAATTGAAAATAGCTAACATGAACCTTTGAAAGGTGGCAGGTGCGTTACATATCCCGAATGGCATTCGTCTACACCCAAAAGTACCGAAAGGACAAGGAAAGGTGGTTCTCTCTTGATCAAGAGGATCCAGCAGTATTTGTATATATCTGGATAAACCATCCAAAGTACAAAAATATTCATACCCCGCCATCCTTTGCAAAATTTGATCAATAAAGGGTAGTGGAAAATTGCCTTTCCGGGTGGAATTATTCAATTTCCTGTTGTCAATACACATGTACCCCCTGGTGACCGCTTGAGTGGGGATAAGTTTACCCAACTCATTTTTAACTACCGTCGTGCCCCTTTCTTGGGTACACAGTGAACCGGACTCACCAACGAACTATCAGAAATAGGATAAATCATACTTGTGTCTAGCAGTTTAATTACCTCAGTCCGTACTACTTCCTTCATATTTAGATTCAGCCAATATTGCAGTTGTGCAAACGGCTTGACAACTTCTTCCAAGAAAATCCGATGTGCATAAAAACTGGGGCTGATTCCTTTTATGTCATGAATGGTCCATCCGAAGGCTCCCCTATATTTCTTCAACACTTCAAGCAGCTTCTCCTCCTGTTCACCTGTCAAAAGAGAAAAAACTGCAATAGGTAATCATTAGGTGGTTGAAGAAAAACTTCTTTCAAATTAGGGGGAAGAGTTTTAAGCTCCAGTTTTAGAGGTTCACCAACGATGATTTTGGTATTAGCTTTACATCCTGCTTAAGATCCTCAAACCTACTCTTCACCCAAGAGCACTCTTCTTCCAATAGTGTGTCTGCACTATCCTCGTCCTGTAGGCATTGCCCGTCATCCTGATCAATAAATATATAAGAATCCTTTTCAAAGCTATCAACGATAGGGCGATAAGAATCAATAAAACTACAATTCTTCGTATCCATCGGATACTTCATAGAATTGTAAACATTAAAAGACACTTCTTCATTCTGCAACCGTAGAATGATCTTACCTTCCTGAAAATCAATTAAAGTTCTACCAGTTGCTAAAAATGGCCTAGCTGGCAAAAGCAGGATATTTTTTTTCTTCCTCCATATCAATTTTAACAAAATCAACTAGAAAGATAAAATTACCCGCTTTTACCAAAAAATCCTTGACTACTCCCCTTAGCCTACTCATGGATCAATCGGCCATTTAGAGTGTCATACTAGTGGGCTCAGGCTCACCAAGTCCGAGCCTATAGAAGAATGACAATTGCATCAAATTAATACTAGCCTCTAAGTCACATAACGCGTTTACTACTTTGAAGTTGCCAATGTAATAAGGAATAGTAAAGTTGCCCCAATCCTTAGGCTTAGGGGGAATCTTTCTAGTGATTATAGCCGAGCACTCTTCTGTTAGTGCCACAACCTCATCTTGATTCAATTTCCTTTTTCCTGTTAGAATTTCTTTAAAGAATTTAGCATTTGTAAGAATCTCCTAGAGAACCTCTATCGATAGTAAATTAAATTCCAATTTCTTAAAGACTTCTAAAACTTTAGCAAATTTATGATCCAATTTCTTTTCTTACTCCTTTAGGGGGTAAGGAAGCTTAGGCATATAAGTATGAACTGGAACAGAATCTTTCTTTTTATTATTATTATAAGATATAGTAATAGGAATAGAATCTAAATCGGGGTTACTTACCCCTCCCGACTCATCACTTACCTCGGCGGTTGGGGGCTGGATTCCAGCATCAGAAGATGAACTCTCTAGATGCTTTCCACTTCTTAGAGTAATTGCTTTAGCGGACTCCCTCTGGTGCCCCTTTGGATTAGGATCTAAATGCCTGGGCAATTTACTTGTATTGCGCTCCTGTCGTTCCCTATTAATCTGAGCCATCTGCATTCCTAAGTCCTTGCAATAAGCCTCCGTATCGGCAGGGCATGATGATATATACTTTAGTAAGGATAGCATAACCTCGTCCTGTTTTGTTGGAGGTACTTGCTGGTGAAACTGAGGGTCATAATTATTCATGGCCTTACCTAACCACTGAACTCGATGCTCATATTTGAAACCGGAAGGAGGTTTCAACACATTATTACTATTTCCATACGACATATTTGGGTGCTGGAACCTCCTTCCATAATTCTGATTACTAAAATTATTGTAAGTTTAAGGGTAAGGATTATTGCACCTTGGATTACCACCCATATAACTTACATTTTCAGACGGTTAGGCCTCGGAATTGACCCACTGGCATTCCTAGATCGGATGATCCCCACCACAAGTGATGCACATAACCGGTTGAGGTTCCAAAACACATGTCTTAATATTTGCCATTAATACACCCATTTTCTTATTCAGATCCTCTATCGCTGGTTGCTATACCAGATCAGCAACTTTAAATTCTCCTTACATTGGCAAATCAGTTTGCCACATTGTGCTCCTGCTGGCGATCTCTTGGATTAGATCTTCTGCTCCCCCTAGTGACTTATTGAATATGTTACCACCTGTAGATGAATCAACCATAGCCTGGTTAGATGGCATTAGACCATGATAATACATGCTTACCTGTGAATATTCGTTCAGATCATAGTGCAGAAAGTTTCTCAAGAGCCGCTATAAATGTTTCCAAGCCTAGTTCGAATTCTCTATTTTGAACTGTCTGAACCCCAAGATCTCGTTCTTAAGCTGTACAGTTTTTGACGTTGAGAAGTGTTGTGCCAATAATTGCTCTTCCATTTGATTCCATGATGTTATAGAACTTGGCTTCAATGATCTGTATCACTCTGTGGCCCCTCTATTTAATAAAAATGGGAAGAGCTTTAGTCGAATTACGACCTGTGGCACTCCTACATACCTATCGGTATATGCTACTATCTGAAATATATCCAAGTGATCATTATGGCTGTCATTAATCCCTCCATCGAATTGTCCATTTGCATGGATCAAATGCACTATGCTATCCTTAATCACAAAATTATTCACCAGGATAGGAGGTAGGACCAGGCCACTGTGCTTCCTTGGCCTGTGAGGAGCCATATAATCTTCCATGGTTTGATACTCACCAGCTCCACCTTCGCTTTGAATCCATTCGGCACGCTCTCTGCGGAGTTACTCCAATTCAGCCAGATCTCTAGCCCTTTGCTCTGCCTCTGCTGCTACACACTGTGATTCGTCCATCTTGTTAATTAGTTCTCTTCTCAATCCGAGACTATAACATTCAATTTTAGGATCAAACGATAATTGTTCAGGATGTTAAGAACGAGTTTACATGCACCAATAAGTAACACTTAAACAATCAAGCACACGAAGATATCAGAAGATTAGAAAAATAAAAATGAAAGTTAAAATAAAACATGCAAATATGCAAAATACAATGTCTAAGTCAACCGTATACCCTAGGTTCGAATGGCGTAAAAAATAATTGCTCCCCGGCTACGGAACCAAAAACTTGATGACGTGTCGGCAGTGATATGATTTAACTGCTATGATCACTCAACTCAAAGGCAAGTGTACCCCATCATTATCAAGTAATAATTCTAGTTCTAGAGTCCAGGTATCGATCATACAGTTAAACCTCTACGCTATTGAATCTAGGGTTTTAGCGTGTTATAGGCGACTAAATAAATTCTGAAATTAAACCTAAATTATTTTAAACTACTCCTAATTACGATCCTATCAAGAAAACCCTTGTAAACGGAATTAGTGGGAAAGTCTATTGAGGTTTTATTGACCTATGAATAATAATGGGAATGAAACTTATAAATCTAACCAATTACCAATTAATCAAAACAATGCAAGTGTTTGGATTAATGTTAATGCATGTTCCTGATAGTTACTCCTACTTTATTTAGCGCCTAGGGTAAGATTATCCATAAGGTCCGCCTAGTTCTATGTATCAGAAAAAAAGTACGTTTAAGTTCCACAGGGTTGTCAATCCTCCCGGTTTTCTAGGTATCAATCTAGATCGCGTAAGGGATATGAATCAAAGTAATATTCAGGTTTCTGAGACTATCAAAATGAATACACAATAATAAACAAAACCGCAAACAAAATTCAGATTACTAATCGAAGGATCAAATTAATAAGGATGGAAGAAAACAATGAATACAATTACGAAAATTAATCCTAGCAGCTCACAACTTTGAAACGAATAAAATGATGAGATAAGAGATTCTTAGGTAAAACTCAATATCGAATCGGTGGATTCTAGAGGGCAAAATAACTCGTAAAGGTGAACCTCTATCGAAAAACTCACTTGTAAACGCAAACCAATAATCCTCAAAAGAATTAGATGTAAAGTAAACTCTATCAATCAATTAAAATCCCAAAATCCGAATACAAGAAAGTCTAAAACCAAGCTAGGGTTCTTAAGCAATTTGCAAAACAAAAGATAAGTGAAAACTACAACTTAGAATCGTTTATATATGTTTCTAAACGCAAAAGAAATCGAAAAAAGGTGAATTCTGCAAAATCTGTGAAATCAGTCAGGTCACATCATGACCAGTAAGTGTCACGTCATGACCAGCCAAAATCTATCTCTCAGTCAAAACATTCTAGAACTCTACATTTTTTACCGTCACGTCATGACATGTACCCCATCATATCGTGACTAGCATTTCTTCTCGAGCTCCTGATTTCCTTCTAAAACTGTGTCTTTTTGCCCTGTCACGTCGTGACATTCTCTTCTTTACATCATGACAAGCTTCTACTCAAAGAAATCCTTCTTTACTTTGACACCCGTGCTTCACCTTTCAAAATCGAGCGTAAATATTGTCTCCCAAAGACACAAAATGCATCAAAGCACCAATATATTGGGGTCCAAATACATATAAACGCGAGAGACCACCAAAATAGAGTGAATTTATTCACAACATCCTCTAAAACTAATAAAAACTAACCAAACTAATCAAAAGAGCAAAACACATAAAACATAATAAAACACGAAATAAACACACAAAAAGCAACACAAATATCACCAAATGATACAAATCATAGCCAAGAATATAAGGTCCAAAATGACCTTATCAGTTACCCCCTACTCAAGACCTTGCTTGTCCTCAAGAAAATAATTAGAAATTTAAGACAACAACATTCATTTTTTTCCAGAAAACCTAGCATCGATTTAACTATGCCAATTCAACATTCCTCAAGCATGCATCACAATCATCAAAGTTATATAAAACAATATAGACAACAACCCTTACAAAATGCACACTTTTAAGTCTAAATGGATAAAAAAAAAGGAATGTGCACGATTTATATAACCGAAATTAAACCTCAAAAGTGGACGCTCAAAATGCTCTCATTGCTTGGTCAATCAAAGAAAACACATATAATCATGCATAATGTACATCACATGGCTGATGAAGCATCAACGATGATATAGATTTAAGATACTAATTAATTTCACTGATCACTCAACTCTAGGGCAGTGTACCTTATCGTTGTCAAGTAATAAATCTTGTCTTAAAAGTCCAGGTATCGATCCCAGAGAGAAGATGCCTCTACACAGTCTAATCTAGGGTTACAGCGTGTTATAGGCAAGAACAATACTTCTAAAAATAAAAACCTAAATTACATTAACTTACTCCTATGGGGGATTAATTTTCAAGAAAACCTTTACAAACCAACTCAAGGGAAAGTCTATTGATGTTTTACTGATCTATAAATATGAATGGTGATGGAAACTTATTAACCTAGCAACAATCAAGCAATTAAAGCAATGAAAGTATCCAAATTAATATCAATGTATGAATCCAACAATTACTCCTACCGATATATGAATATGAATGGTCCCCCTAGTTTGATGAATCAGAAACTAAGTACGCTTAAGTTCCACAGGGTTTTCAGTCTTCCCGGTTTTCCAGTTATCAATCTACATCATGTAACAGATGCTAATCAAATTAATTTTTAAGTTTCCAAGGCTATCGAAATCACATGCACAATAATTAATTGAACCACAAATATAAACCCTAATTCTCAATTGCAAGTTTGAATTAATAAGTATGGAAGAATAATAATGAATACAGTCACGACAATTATCTCTATGCATATCATAACATGAATTAAAGATGAAGATTGAGTTAAGAAAATCTTAAGTCAAACTCGTTATCAATATCAGTGGACTCTGGCTGGGAAAAACAATGCATAAAAGTGAACCTCTATTGTAAAACTCGATATTTAAGAGAGAATTAACTGCAAAAGGGAAGATTCCAAGTAAAAGCTTACAATTGAATGCAATCCCAAAATCTCAAATACAAAAAAACCTAAAAACTTAGCTAGGGTTTTTTATTAGTTTGAATGACAAAATATAACCTAATTATGTTTTCTCCAGCTATATATATATTCCCAAGTGAAATAGAAGTGTCCCAAAACAAATGAGACTCAATTCGGATAAGAAATAAGTAAATTATGTCAAAAATACTAAAACAGATCGGTTTTGTCCCGTACTGGTACTCGGGCGAGTCCATATGTAGTCGGGCGAGTACATGTGTACTCAGGTGAGTACATGTGTACTCGACTGGTGAGTACATATGTACTCAGGTGAGTAAGGGGCGAGAAAGGCTGTTTGGTGGTGTACTCGTGCGAGTACAAGTGCATAAATCTTGCAACTTGGACGGCTTCATCACCTCGTCTTCATTCTGCCATAACTTCTCCGTCCGATCTCCGATTGCCGCAATCTTGGACCCATTGGAAAGCTCTAAGTATGAAATTTAACTCTAATGTAAAGCACATCTCCAAAATCTGCCTCCAAATACCTCAAAATTCGGTCCAAAGATATGAACTCTTTCTCGCTCCATAATTGGACTCCATTCCCGTTTCCTTCTTGTGATCAACTCGAGTTTCCACCCCTACACTTTCAATCTCAAAAAATGGTTCAAATTACACCAGTCCTTGGTCTCAAAGACCTCGGTCCCAAAAACAAACCAAAATAACTTAAAACAATCAAAACTATATACAAACTCGAAAGTCACATGAAAATAGAAAAATGCATGCATCACAACACGAAAACACCATAAATAAGTCAAATAACCCATCATCAGAGGCTCAACAATACCCAAAATATAAGGTTTAAAATGACCTTATCAACTACCCCCTACTTAAGACCTTGCTTGTTCTTAAGCAAATAATCAGAAACTCAAAATAACAATATTCACTTTTGCCTGAAAACCCAGCCCTGATTTAACTATGCCAATTCACCAATCCTCAAACATGCACCACAGTTATGAAAGTCATATGAAATGCATATAGAAAACAACTCTTACAAGATGCACACTTTCAAGTCTAAACTGCTCAAACAAAGAGGAACATTTAAGATTTATATAATCAAAATTAATCCTCCTAGATGATCACTCAAAAAATGCTCTCACTACTAGGTGAATCAAAGAAATCACTCATAATCATGCATAATATACATCACATGGCAGGCTAATGACAATCCTAGCACAGTAATTGGTTAACAAGCAAAATCAGAGAACCATTCGGGATTGTAATATGCAAAGGCTATGAGTAAGGCAGTTCAAAGTCAGTTTAGGTATACAACTCTCTATCCCGAGTCAGCAAAATGAAGAATTAGTCAATTACACATGGGTTTATAAACATAAGTAACTAAACATCCCAAGATATTTTCTATTTCCTTTTTTTTTTCTTTTTTTTTTTTGAAGTATAACACATCAACTCGGATAAATAAATGGAGAAGTCTGAGTTTGTAAGACAAAAGAAAAATGATGATAGTGAATAACAAAGGGAATTGATTGAATTTATAATTACATAGTTGACTCTTAGAGTGTTCAAGTCAAGTTTATGGATTTATCCCTAAAACAAAATACGAAGCTTGAATGAAAGAAAGAAAAATTCTGAGCTTTTATTTGAATCACAACATACTCATAAAAAGATAGCTTGGATGAGAAGAGATTGATTCTGAGCCATTCACAAACAAACACATGTATTTTTGGCATGAGATGTAAGGTCACAAAATGAAAGATAACCCAAAATAAGAATAAAGTTCACTGACTAATCTAGACTCGGAACATAGAGAGAGGATGGTGTGAAGGTAAGTTAATAGTGAAGGGATTGGGCTTATATCGATAAGGCAAAAGCCTTGTAATGTGGCTATGAAATAACTCCAGTCTAAGCTTAAAAGGGGTTTTATAAGGGTAGTTAGTGCGGGTTTGTAAAAGCTGTGTTTAAGGCGTGCAAGTGTATGCTGTGCGGTTAAACCTATGGGTCTCTACTTACTTTGCTCTAGTATAACCAAGTGCAAAACAAATGCTAGGTTTCATGATTTAGTACACATATGCATGATTAACTCATGAAAAAGATGACCATGTGAAATGGTCACTTAAAGCTCAAAGAGTTTGGTCGCTCAAGCAAATTTATTTGTATAAGGTTGCAGTTATGTGTTCCAACCGGTATTTCTAGCCACTATCATAGTTTACAACTTAAGAACGTGCTCCGAATGTCAAACCACTACATGGAATTCCACACTTCAAATCAAATATATGATACAAAACTTAAGGACTAGCTCATTAGCAAAAATAGACTATTCACACATATTGAGATCCATAAATTTCCTTTTATTCACTCCGAATTCAAGCACAAAAGTCTAGCTTCGGGGGGTAGCTAACTACTACTAAAATTCAAACAATAGTATTATCTAACTAGTATCATGAAATTTTTACAAACACACAAGCATGCAAAAATAGAAAATACAATAAACACACACTTAAAACGCATGCAATGCTACACCGAACTTAGATTGCACTTAATCCCAAAAGTGTAATGGAATAAGTACAAAGTAAGGTTAGGGGGTTAGAAAGAAAAATTTACCTAACTAACATGCAATCACAACTCGTCAAAATACATGCTAAACACATAAAATAATGAATAACTTACAAACGCTATGTTTATAGTCGGAATAGCTCGACTTTTTTAGATCTTCTTGCTTTAAAAAAATAAAAGAGGAAGCACCTATGCTTTCTCCTTTTCCTTATTTTCTGTCTTCGCTTCCTCTCTTCTTTGTTGCCTTGTGCACTGGGTAAAGCGTCCTCTTGCAGCATTGAAGGCATTACTAAGGATGATGCTGGCACCGATCCAACCTTCTTCTTGGTCTTGTTGATCCTACCTTTCTTGTCATCCTTGCACGCTATAACCATGTCATCACATAACTTCTCGGGACTGTCACCTAACTTGCCTTGAAATTTACAACATTCTTTCTTATCAATACAATCAGCAATAGGACTAACGGAGGATAAAGAATTACAATTTTCTGAATTAAAAGATGAATTCATATCATTGTGAACGTTAAATATTATCTCCTCATCTTGCAATCGAAAAACAACCTTACCTTCATACACAGCTATTAAAGCCTTTCCCATTGCAAGAAATGATCTCCCAAGTAGCAGCGATATTGTACCCTCTTCTCTATATCTACCACTACAAAGTCAACTGGAAAAATAAACTTATCTAGCTTAACTAGCACATCTTCTAAATCCCTTATGGCTTTATGATCGATTTATCAGCTAGTAGCAGTGCCAAAGTGGTGGATTTTGGGGCTGCTAGACCAAGCTTTTAAAATATTGATAAATGCATGAGATTTATGCTTGCACCCATATCACACAGCGTATTAACAATCTTCATGTTTCCAATTTGACACGGAATGTTGAAACTTCCTTGATCTTTCATTTTAAGAGGGAGCTTCTTTCTTATCCGTGCTGAACATTCAGCCAATAATGCCACCAGTTTCTCTCTTTCTTGGTTCATTTTTCTTGCAAATAACTCCCTGAAATAGTTAGCCCAATTATGTATCTCCCAAAGAGCCTCTATAAATGGTAAATTTATTTTTTATTTCTCAAAAAGTTCAAGCTGTTTAGAATTCTCTGATCCGGTTGGGTTTTGCTAACCCTTGGAGGGAAAGGCAATTTAGGAACATAAACCCAAACTAGAGCAGACATTTCCTCCATTTTATTAATAGCAAAAGAAGCTCTAGATTTTGAGTCGGGGTTGCTTACCCCTCTCGACTTATTACTTACTTGATGAGATGAAGGTTGATCAGTAGTCTCAGATTTTGTTGCCTTCACCTTTCCAACACTCACAACAGAGATTGAGTGGGCTGTCTCTTGTGGTTGCCCCTTTAAATTGGTTTCAAAATTACTGGGCAAGTTATTAGGAGGATGCTCCTATCGGTCCCTATTAGTTTGAGCCATCTGTGTCCCCAAGTCTTTACAATAAGCTTCTGTATTGATAAGTCGTGATGATATATCCTTTAGCAAGGAAAACATCGCCTCGTCTTGCTTTGGTGGAGGTGCTTGTTGCTGAAACTGAGGGTTATAATCATTTGGGGCCTTACCTAACCCCTAATCTCTATGCTCATAATTAAAACCAGGAGGGGGTTTTAGCACATTATTTTTGTTATTATATGACGTATTCGAATGCTGAAACCTCATTCTATAATTATTATCATAATTATTGTAAGTTTGAGGGTATGAATTATTATACCTTTGGTTACCGCCCACATAACTTACATTTTCAGATGGTTGGGCACCAGAACTTACGCATTGGCATTCTTGGCTTGGATGATCTCCACTACAAGTGACGTACATCACAAGATATGTTTGTAAAGCACCCATGTTTATCTTTGCCAGCAATGCATCCATCTTGTTATGCAAATCCTCCATTGCCGTGTGCTACACCAGATCTGCTACCTTGAATTCTCCTCACTTTGACAAATCAGTTTCCACATCGTACTCCTGCTGGCCAATTCCCAAATTAGCTCTTCCATTTCCTCTGGTGACTTCTTAAATATGTTACCACCTACAGATGAATTAACCATAGCACGATTAGATGGTGTTAAACCATGATAAAAAGTGCTCATTTGAGAATATTTATTCAAATCATGATGCGGGCAGCTTCTTAAGAGCCGTTTGTAATATTGCCAAGCTTCATTCAGGTTCCCCGTTCGAAACTGTCTGAACTCCAAGATCTCGTTCTTCAGCTATACCATTTTTTTATGATGGGAAGTACTGTGCCAAGAACTGCTCTTCCATTTGATTCTATGATGTTACCGAACCAGGCTCTAAGGATCTATACCATCTATTGCACCTCCATTCAATGAGAATAGGAAGAGCTTTAGCTGAGTAATATCCTGCGACACTCTTGTAAACCTAGCTATATCTGTAACTGTTAGAAATCTGTCCAAGGGATCATTAGGGTTTTCGTTAATACCTCCACTGAACTGTCCATTTGCATTGAGTAAATGCACCATGCTAGATTTGATTTTGAAGGTATTTACTGGATAGGAGATAGGACCATGCCATTGTGCTCCCTTGGACTGTGAGGGGCCATGTAATCTTCCATGGTTTGATAACCTCCGGTTCTGCCTTCCCTTTGGACCCATTGAGCATGCTCTCTATGGAGTTGCTCCAATTCAGCTCTCTCTCGCTATCTGTTCTGCCTCTATTGCTACAAGATGTGCTTCGTCCATCTAGTTATGAAATTCTCTTCTCAACCTGTGACTAGTATGTTCAATTTTAGGATCAAATGGTAATAATTCTGGATTATTAGAACGTGTAAACATGCATAAGCAAAAAGCACTTTAATCAAATATCATTACACAAGGAGAAATTGAAAACAGAAATGTAAAAAGAAAATTAAAAAAACTAAAATTGAAATATGCACAAAACAAAATAAAATGTTCACAAAATACAATGCCTAAGTCAGCCGTATACCCTAGGTTTGAATGGCGTAGAGAATAAAGTTCCACGACAATGGTGCCAAGACCTTAATGAAGCGTCAGCGATGATATAGATTTAAGGTATTAATTAATTTCGCTGATAACTCAATTCTAGGGTAGTGTACCTTATCGTTGTCAAGTAATAAATTTGGTCTTAAAAGTCTAGGTATCGATCCCACAGAGAAAATACCTTTAAATAGTCTAATCTAGGGTTTTAACATGTTATAGGCGAGAACAATAATTCTCAAAATAAAAACCTAACTTACGTTAAATCTACTCCTATGGGTGATCAATTGTCGAGAAAACCTTCACAAATGGACTCAAGGGAAAGTCTATTGATGTTTACCGATCTATGAATATGAATGGTGATGGAAACTTATTAACCTAGCCACCAATCAAGCAATTAAAGCAATAAAAGTATCCAAATTAATATCAATGCATGAATCCAATAGTTACTCCTACTTAATGAAGCATCTAGGGTAAGAGTATCCAAATGGTCCCCTAGTTCTATGAATCAGAAACTAAGTATGCTTAAGTTCCGCAGGGTTGTGAGTCCTCTTGGTTTTCCAGTTGTTAATCTGGATAGCGTAACATATATGAATCAAAACAATTTCTAAGTTTTCGTGGCTATCGAAATCACATGCATAATAATTAACTGAACCATAAACATAAACCCTAATTCTCAATTGCAAGTTTGAATTTATGGAAGAATAATAATGAATACAATCATGACATTTATCTCTATGCAGATCACAACACGAATTAAAGACGAAGATTGAGTTAAGAAAATCATATGTCAAACTCGTTATCAATATTAATGGACTCTAGCTGGGAGATACAACGTGTAAAAGTGAACCTCTATTGGAAAAATCGATCTTCAAGAGAGAATTAACAGCAAAAGGGAAAGATTCCAAGTAAAAACTTTCAATTGAATGCAATCCCAAAATCTCAAATACAAAGAAAACCTAAAACCCTAGCTAGGGTGCTTGATTAATTTGAACGAAAAAATATAACATAATTATGTTTTCTCCAGCTATATATACATTTCCAAGGGAAATTGAAGCGTCCAAAAAATATGGGACGCAATTCGGATGAGAAACGAGTGAATTAGGTCAAAAATACTAAAACAAATCAGTTTTGGCCCGTAATGGTACTCGGGTGAGTACATGTATACTCGAGTGAATATAATGATTCAGCGGGCAAGTATATGTGTACTCGGGCGAGTAAGGGGCGAGCAAAGCTGTTTGGTGAAGTACTCGGGAGAGTATGCATGGTAGTTGGGCAAGTACAAGTGCATAAGTCTTGCAACTTGGAAAACTTCATCACCTTGTATTTATTCCACCATAACTTCTCCGTCTGATCTCCGATGAACTCTGATACTATGTGCAAAGCACATGTATTTAGCATAGGTATTTTTAGAATTTGTTGCATAATCTTTGTATTTGATTGTATTTTGTGTTAGATTATTTCTTTGTACAGGGAATTGCACTCAAGGGTACTAAATTGACCTTGGGAAGGAATGTGTGCAATTGGCACGGATTATGGAGCAAAGATGCAAATTTTGAGGTGTCCAGAAACAGAAGGTGGTCTCGACCGCGACATTCCTGAGTCGCGATCGCGACCTTAGGAGACAAGGAAGGAGGCGTGAAAAAGGTCATCGCGATCGCGACTAAGCCTTTCACGATCGCGACCAAGGAAAATTTGGCACTTTGGAGTCCAGAAGGTCATCGCGATCGTGAGCAAGCCTATCGCGATCGCGACATAGGCAGTTGTGGTGGTTATATTCAAATAGCTAGTTTTTGGAAAATCGAATCAACAACTATTTAAACCCCTTTTCACCTGTCCTAATCCTCTCTAGACTAACCAAAACACTCCTTATCACTCCCCAACCAATCATAACTCCCTCTAATTCCTATATAAACCCATCTAATGCAAAAAAAAAAAAAATCAGAAATATAGAAAAAGAGAGGCATTTTCCTGAATTTTTGAAGAACACGAAGAATAGAGGAAGACATCCATTTTTCAGAGGAAAGACACAGTTTCTCAAGTAAGGAGCAAGGGCTCTTTATATACAAGGGGTTCTTAGTTCTTACTAGGGAGATACAACTCCATTAGAGAGTTGTATCTATCCTTTTTCTTCTTCTTTTTCATTTGAATCTTCATGTTTACACTTTGTAGTTTGTATGTTGATTTTAATTGCTGGAATTGCTGGAATTTAGTGACAAATTCTAGGGTTTACATGTATTTGAATTGACAACTTAAGTATGTGTTAATTTGTTGAATTCCAATAAAAGAAATTCTGTTTATGAGTTCCATTTCTCATAGTTTTATGATGAATGTAATGCTTGAATTATGACTATGTTCTTATTGATTTCTAAGTTTTAAATCCTTGTTTAAATGCTAT
>CAOJCR011618847.1:0-12291 GCA_948330485.1 Euphorbia neoarborescens | reverse complement strand
AAATCTCTTAAAAATCTAAACCAAACAATCTAAACAAATATTATTTGAAATTTGAAATTTGAAATATTAGCCATAAAATCTAACAACCTATGAAATCTCGTGAGATGTATTTGCAATATTTTGTGTTTTTCATGCTGAAATCAATATGGAATTTAATAAGTCTATTTAGTTTTTAAAGAGTGATAATGCTAAAGAATCTCTCCGATGTATTTACAACATATCTCTCTCAATAAAGTATCATTCATCAAACTCCATGCATTATTACTTTTCAACAAAATAGTGTGCCCGAACGAAACAATCGTCATTTACTTGAGGTTGCTAGTGCTCTAATGTTTCATATGCAGGCTTTGAAATCCTTTTAGATTGATGTTGTTTCCGCTGCATGTTTCCGCATAAATTGCATGCCTTTTGCTGTTTTTAATGTTTAAATTTCTTGTTCTCTTCTTTTTCCATCAAAAGCCTTATTCCCTCTTCCTCTTTGGATATTTGGGTGCATTTGTTTTATTCAAGACATGCGATCTCAGGTATCGAAACTTGATCCTAAATCTATTAAAAGCGTCTTTTTTTGGGATACTCTCGACAAAAAAAGGATATCATTGTTATTCTTCATCGTTAGGTCATTACTTAGTTTTTGCATGTATAACACTTTTTGAAGACAAATCCTTTTTTGGTGCCATCGAGTCTGCTCCTGTATCGTCCACAAGTACTTGTGAAAATGATTTTGTCGTGTACACTGTTAGTGAGTGGGTAAAATTTTCTAGGATTTCATGTGTTAAAACTTTTTTCTCGGCCTATAGTTCGTCATGTTTACTCACATCAGGTGTCGTATGCGATGGAGGCATCTCCTCTTGGTTCAGGCACTAATATTGAAACCACTGTTTCATCTTCAGATCCCATATCTGCCTTTGATCCAAGCATTGACCAAAATATTGCTCTCCGAAAAGGTAAACGTTTGTGTACTTGCCTAATTTCCAGTTTTCTTATATAATACAATGTCACATTCCTCAATGTCTTTTGTAGCCTCTTTAGGTTCAACTGTTGTCCCTTAGTCTGTAGCTGAAGCATTAAATTATCCTGGTTGGCAAGAGGCGATGAAAGAGAAAATGAATGCAATTGACCGAAATCATGCTTGGGATCTTGTAACTCTACTCTTACGTAAACAAGCTATTAGTTGTAAATGCGTGTTCAGTGTTAAGATGAACCCAAATGGATTTTGCATGATTAAAAGCTCGTTTTGTTGCAAAATGGTATTTTGAAACATTTTTTCTGTTTCCAAGCTATCCGCTATTAGTTTGTTTATTCATTGGCCGCCATTTATCATTGGGATCTCCATCAACTTGGTGTTAAAAAGCCTTCTTACATGGAGATCGAGCGAAGAAGTATATATAGAGCAATCACCTAGGTTTGTTGCTCAAGGGGAATTAGGGAAGGATTGTAGATTGAGAAAGTCATTTTATGGCTTGAAATAATCTCCACGTGCTTGGTTTGGAAATTCAGTTCTACTGTGTCTAAATTTGGCCTACGAAGGGAGTGCATATGATCATTCTGTGTTTTTCACTTCCTCAAAGAGAGGATGTATTTTGTTAGTTGTATATGTAGATGATATAGTGATAACTGAAAGTGATGAGATGAGAATTTTCAAGTTGAAAGCCTTCCTCAGTACCTGTTTCCAAACAGAGGATCTAAGACCACTGAAATATTCTTTGAGAATTAAGTTCTTCGAAGTCAGAAGGGAATCTTTCTTACTCAAAGGAAGTATCGTTTTAACTTACTAATTGATGCAGGTTTAATTGAAACAAAGACATGTGATGCACCAATGATACCAAATGTGAAGTTAAAACCTGGAGATGGTGATTTGCTTGAGAATCCAGAAGAGTTGTTGGAAAGTTGAATTATTTCATGATTTTCAGTTGTAATTGTAGTTAGTCAACTTTTATCAACTTCTAGAACTTCACATTGTGATATTATACACGTTCTGAGATTTCTTAAGGGAGTACTTAGATGTGGTATTCTGTATCAAAATCATGGTCACCATATAGTAAAAGGATTCACAGATGCATATTATGCAGGCGATATCATAGATAGACATTTCATGATTGACAATTGTGTGTTTGTTGGAGGAAATCTAGTATCGTGGAAAAGTAAAATGCAGTCAGTAGTGTCTCGTTCAAGCTCTGAATATGAATGCAAAGCTATGACATAAATTGAGTTTGCTCAAACAAAACCAATGACATTGGGATGTGATAATGAAACAACCATTTATATTGCTAAGAATCCTATTTTTCATGGTAGAATTAAACACATAGAAGTTGATTATCGCTTCACCCGAGAAAAGCTAGAAGATGGTATAATATCAACTCAACATGTCAGAACTGGAGATCAACTAGCAGATGTGTTCACTAAAGCTCTGCCAGTAAATTGGGTCGGTTACATTGTTCCAAGTTAGGCATGATTAATATCTATGCTCTAGCTTGAAGGGGAGTGTTATAGAATGTTCTAATATAGAATATTAGAAGATATTTTAGGATCAAATTGTGCATAATTAGAATGATTTGTTTTCATAGTTGTAGGGTGATTTATTTCCATATTGTGTATTACAAACCATGTAAATAAACCTTTGTAAAATCAGAAATATACATCAGAAAATTCTCAATTCTTTTGTCTATTTCCTGGTAAGATGAACCTAGATGGATCTGTTGCACTGTTAAAAGCTCGTTTGGTTGCAAAAGGGTATGCTCAGACGTATGGAGTAAACTATTCTAAAACATTTTCTGTAGTTGTCAAGATATCATTTGTTCTTTTGTTTACCTCATCAACTTGATGTTAAAAATGCCTTCTTATATGGAGATCTATTTAAAAAAGTATAAATGAAGCAACCACCTGGATTCGTAGCTCAGGGGGAGTCAGGGAACATGTGTTGATTAGAGAAGTCTTTGTATGGCTTGAAACAATCTCCATGTGCTTGGTTTGGAAAATTCGGTTCTGTTGGGTTTGAATTTTCTTATATATTCTATAACAATTATAACTCGTAGGATTAATAGCAATTTCAAATAAATAAACTCATAACTAAGAATTAAAATCATCTTCTCAGAATTTTTGTTCCTATTTTTCTAATTTGATATGTCTGATTCTCATTGTTTTTATTGTTAAGGAATAGCAGAAACCAAAATAGAATGCAACGTTAATTCCTTTTATTGTTGATTAGGAAACTGACTAATTAATGTTGAGTTCGTATTGAGTAGGAAAGTTCTATTTTTCTGGTAATCTGCTCTTAATTAACGCTAATATTTTTTTATTCTTAGCAAAGAGGAAAGGCCTTGCACTTTCCTCATTTGATAGCCTAAATTAACCTTTTTTGTGTTTAATATCCTAAATTAATTTTTTTTCTTTAAAAAATCTTTTGATTAAAGCTTAAAATTGTCCTCATATTTTGTTTCATGAATTGGTTCTGCCGGTATTTATATTAACTCCCCTCATTTAATAACTTAATCCAAATTAAGCTAAATTTTTTGAACCGGATGAATTGGTTCCGAAGTGGGGAATCGTCTGGTTCAGGGAAAAACCAATTCACTTCATAGATTCACATGGAAAACCTAGCTGATCATATTGAATCTTGAATTGTACGATTTTGATAACAATGCTCCACACCGTCAAACTTTACCTAAAACTTTTTAAGCTTTTATGTTGATATTAATGTCTCCACTGTAGATCAAACTTCCTCCAAATCAAATAACAATATATCTGATAAACAAGTGACATTTGACTAAAATAGATGTACAGATTAGAAAACATTCAGTGCTTACTGTTGATCCCTGATAGATGGTTCTGTTGATCCCTGATAGATGGTTTTATTTTGAATGTGAAGCTAGTTGATTTACTCAGATTGACTTTTTTGTTTCAATTACTATTGGAAACATGTTCAGTGATCTATCTTATTTCTTTCAACTTGTTTGAATCCCCAATGGCATACGATTTCCTGATTCGAAAGGGCTCTGTATTTTATGCTGCTTATCCTTGCTTTTTTGCAAGAGGGAGAGCCTTTGATGCAACGGTAAGTTGCTCCTTTGGTAACCTGTAGGTCACGGGTTCGAGTCGTGGAAACAGCCTCTTTGCAAAAATGCAAGGGGAAGGCTGCGTACGATGTGCGACCACCCTTTCCCTACCCCCGCAATAGCCGGGGACTGCTTACGCACCGGGGACGCCCTTTTTTTATCCTTGCTGTTTTGCAACAGTTGTGACCTTATGTGAGAATTTACACCCTAAGCATTGAGCAAAGGCTCATTTTTCTCAAAATATCTTCTCCTTTAACTAATAAAATTATATCACAACTGCTGATTTCATTACATGCCTTGACAGGATAGAATATTGTACAAGGCAAATGCATGCTTTGTCAGACTACCATCGTGTAAATTTGTACTTAAGTTCTTGTCATATTATCTTCAATTTCTGAAAGGCTATAATTGTTTGTTTCTTTTTCTTTTTATTCCAGAATCCTTTGATTTGAAATGCTTTCACAGTTATTCTCTTTCATTACCTAAGCCAGTAAAAATACTTTGGCAGTATAATACTTCATGTCCTTAGCTGTGCCTTTGTTTCTTAATTACAGCAGAAGAAGATACCAAGGTGTTAACTGTGGCCACTGTTGCATGGGCAATGCAAAAATGCTCTCGTGCTATTATGCTGGCACTTATTTTCCTCATTGCAATGAAACCTGGTTTCATCCATGCTGTGTATAGTGAGTTCTTTGAACTGAAATTCTCTGTAACTTTTTCAGTATTGTTTTGAAATGAAATTTTTGTTTGAGAAATGAAGGGTGCCACTTGCATGTAAAGAAAATTAATTTGCTAAATGTTGCATTTGACTTAGTTTTCTCATTGGGGTTGTGTTCTGACCTGCACTGCAGTGATATTCTTCTTGGTATATCTTATGAGCCATGGTGGAAGCAGAAAGATACGCCAGTTGCTGATTCTTCTTTGCGAGGCTCACTTTGCACTCCTATACATTTTTCAGATTAATTTAATCTCCGATGCTTTGGAGAAAACAGGCTCTTTAAGCATGGAAATCTTGCTGCAGTTAGGTACACCTATTTTGAGTGTTGCCTGCTGATTCATTATTTCCTCATGGAGAAAATATTGGGTTCTATTTATTTCTTTTAACAAGTTTTATGTTGAACTTTATTTTGGCTTTCGAAATTTGATCAGCAGAAAAATATTATAAACATTTTTGTTTCTTTTTCTTGTATTGGTGCAGGTCTTCTTAAACAAGATTCTTCCTGGGATTTCTTGGAAATTGCACTGCTTGCTTGCTTTTGTGCCATTCATAACCATGGTTTTGAGGTGTTATTTTCATTTTCATCAATTTTACGGCACACCCCAAGTACTCCTGTTGGATTTAGCATATTAAGAGCGGGACTCAACAAATCAGTCCTCTTGTCAGTGTATGCCTCGCCAAATGCCCAATTTGATCGTGATAACCATTTTTATGGTATGATTTCATCTCTAAGTTCATTACCTTGCAATTTATTTTGATAGTTGGGATATCTATTTCCTTTCACCTCTTGGGATAAAATAATTTATCTGATTCTTCCTTTAAACAATGATTTAATGAACTTTTATAATGACGTTGACTTCTAGAATGATTAGATGTATGATGCATATGTCTTGGTATTTCTTGGTATGACTGCTGTTAATTGTTGAATGAAAGTACATGATCCATCATTGTCCTTCAACCTTCCACTTATCTTCCATCAAATATCGAATAATAATCATAATGTTGTTTCTTCTATCGTGAAGTTTTAACCACTTGAGTTTGGCAGTGCTGTTATGATTTATGCAGTTTATATTGCATTGAACTTAAATTGCTTTTTTGGTTTTCCAGAGAGTAGAATAGCATCATTCCTCAGTGCAGTTGGGCAGAAGTTTCTGTCAATGTACCAATCATGCGGAACCTACATTGCTTTTCTGACTATTCTCCTTGCGGTCTACCTGGTCACACCCAATTACATATCATTTGGGTATATCTTCCTGCTCCTTGTATGGATAATTGGGCGACAACTTGTTGAGAGAACAAAGAGGCGTTTGTGGTTTCCTTTAAAAGCATATGCAGTTATGGTTTTTGTCTTCATTTATAGCTTGGGCAGTTTCCCCCATTTTGAGATATGGTTGTCCC
The DNA here is from genome assembly GCA_948330485.1 of Euphorbia neoarborescens. Taxonomy (NCBI): domain Eukaryota; kingdom Viridiplantae; phylum Streptophyta; class Magnoliopsida; order Malpighiales; family Euphorbiaceae; genus Euphorbia; species Euphorbia neoarborescens. The sequence continues at coordinate 6,123 of CAOJCR011618847.1, read as the reverse complement.
AGTTTATTGATTTGAAATTCTATTTGGGGTACGACTCCAAGGCTTTATTGCTTCAAAATGTTTGGGAGTCCTTAGCTGTTTTGATAGTGATGCAACTGTATAGCTATGAGAGGAGACAGAGCAAGAATAACAAGTCAGAGGGTCTTCATCCATTGGATTCTGGAGTATTTGGGTTTATCAAACGGTTCCTAATCTGGCACAGTCAGAAGATCCTACTTATTTCATTGTTCTATGCTTCTTTATCTCCGATCAGTGCCTTTGGTTTTTTATATTTACTTGGCCTAGTGATATGTTCAACTTTACCTAAAACTTCTCGCATACCATCTAAAGTATTTCTACTGTATACAGGACTCATTGTGACATCTGAATATTTGTTTCAGATGTGGGGTAGACAAGCCGGGATGTTTCCTGGGCAAAAGCACTCCGACATTTCCCTTTTCTTGGGTTTTCGTGTGTACAGGCCAGGTTTTTGGGGGCTAGAATCAGGATTGAGAGGGAAAGTTCTAGTAATTGCAGCAAGTACTCTTCAATATAATGTCTTCCGTTGGTTGGGTATGATGAGACATACTACTCCTGACGAAGAAAAGTGGGAAGAGCCGTGTCCGTTGTTTGTATCAGATGAAAATGACTTCTCAAATGGTTCTGTTGGCAATGATGGAAACAAGCCAACAGCCGAGTACAGTGTGCCATATTTACAAAGAGAGACGCTCACAAATACAAGCACACTCTCTTTGACCTCTGGTCTCACAGAAACACCAAATCTTCCATCCATTAAAACTGGTAATTCTGAGGTTGGCACCAAAAAATTTTCATTTGGATATATATGGGGCAGCATCAAGGAAAGTCACAGGTGGAATAGGAAAAGGATTCATGCATTGAGAAAGGAGAGATTCGAGACACAGAAGACCCTGTTGAAAGTGTATCTGAAGTTCTGGATAGAGAATTTGTTCAACCTTTTTGGCCTTGAGATAAATATGATTGCTTTGCTTTTGTCCAGCTTTATCTTGTTGAATGCCATATCTATGCTATTTATTGCATTGCTTGCTGCTTGTGTTGTTGTAAATCGACACGTTACACGGAAATTGTGGCCTATAGTTGTCTTTTTGTTTGCCTCCATTCTCATCCTGGAGTATTTTGCTCTCTGCAAGAGCATATTCTCTCTGAATCAGCATAATCCGATTGAAACTGATGTGCATTGTCATGACTGCTGGAACAGTGCAGCGCATCATTTCAAGTATTGCGTGAATTGTTGGCTGGGTATGCTCTCTCTTAGTTATGACCCTTATTTCTCAAAAATTTGAACATGTTTAAGATGTGTATTGTTTCTTATCCTCTCCTGAAGTTAGTAGCTTTTTGTCAAATCGTTTTTTCCAGAGAAAGATATTTTAGTATTCTGAGTCTGACATTTCAATCTCCTCGCTGTGTAAAAGAATTCCATTGCAGAAATTTGAATACCTTTCTCTCTCTCTCTCTCTCTTTTCTTTTTTCTTTTTGTAAAAATACACCCCTCCTTCCATCCTCCACTCTCTGGTAAGAAATCCTTAAATTGCTCTAGTTCTTGGAGGGAAAAATTTTCACATCATAAATATTTGCCCCTAGTTTATTTTTTTTATCAACATTATATGCTAATTTGTAGTGCTTGTTTTTCTGTAGGGCTTACTGTGGATGATTCACGAATGCTTGCCAATTATTTTGTGGTCTTCATGCTTGCAAGTTTCAAACTTCGTGCTGATCGTTTGTCCAGGTTCTCAGGCTCGTCCTCATATCATCAAATGATGTCTCAACGTAAAAATACATTTGTTTGGAAGGATCTCTCTTTTGAAACTAAAAGCATGTGGACAGTTCTTGATTACATGAAACTTTACTGCTATTGTCATTTGTTGGATCTTGTTCTGTGCTTGGTTTTGATAACTGGAACTCTTGAATATGACATTCTTCACCTTGGTTATCTTGCATTTGCCTTGGTTTTCTTTCGGATGAGACTTGTGATTCTGAAGAAGAAGAACAAGTTATTCAGATACTTGCGCATGTACAACTTTGCTCTGATTGTTCTGTCTCTTGCCTATCAATCTCCTTTTGTGGGTGTATTTACTTCTGGGATAACAGATTACATATATGAGATGATTGGTTTTTATAAATATGATTATGGATTTCGTATTACTGCAAGATCTGCTCTTGTTGAGATAATCATATTTATTCTGGTATCACTGCAGTCATATATATTCTCTTCCACTGAATTTGATCATGTGTCAAGATATCTGGAAGCAGAGCAAATAGGAGCCATTGTGCGTGAGGAAGAGAAGAAAGCTGCTTGGAAGACTGCACAATTACAACAATTACGTGAATATGAGGAGAAGAAACGCCAAAGGAACTTGCAGGTGGAGAAGATGAAGTCTGAGATGCTCAACTTGCAGATTCAGCTTCACAGCACAGACACAACCACTATATGTGGTACTCCTGAAAGGGCAGGCCTAAGAAGAAGGGCCTCTCTTATGTCCGAAAGGGATTATACTAGCCCTAAGAAAGGTCAAGAAGCTCACTTGAAACAAGAAGAGATCATGAGAGAGGATCTGGTATTTCCTTTTGAGATGACTCAGGTACGCCTGAATGAAGAGTGTCTGGAAAGAGAAATATCTCCGAAAAATTCTTTGGAATCTCCAATTCATGAGATCACTGAGATTAGGCAAGCGTCAGCTGATAGTATACTTACTGGTTCTGAGAAAAGAGAGAGGGTTCAGTTGAAGGACAATACTCTGAAATCTGCAGTACAGCTCATTGGAGATGGTGTCTCTCAGGTACAGTCTATTGGAAACCAAGCAGTTAACAACCTTGCAAGCTTCTTGAACATACCGGAAGAGTCAGAAACGAATGAACACTTATTATCTGAGAATGGAGTTTATGATGAGATGGAGAGTCAGATGAATAAGCATGACAATATAGACCGTGCATCTTCTCTGGAGTCTGATATGAGTTCTGAGGCCACGAGTCTGCAAATTGGAAGGATTTTCCGCCATATATGGTCCCAAATGCGATCGAATAATGATATTGTGTGTTATTGTTGTTTCGTTGTTGTTTTCCTTTGGAACTTTAGTTTGCTTTCTATGGTTTATCTTGCAGCTCTCTTCCTATATGCTCTTTGTGTAAATGCTGGTCCAAGTTACATCTTCTGGGTTATCATGCTTATTTATACAGAAGTGTACATTTTGGTTCTCTATCTATACCAAATTATCATTCAGCACTGTGGATTGACTGTTGATTCTGGCATACTTCATGAGTTGGGGTTTCCTTTACATAAAATCAGCTCATCCTTTGTCATCAGTTCATGGCCTCTGTTCCTTGTTTACTTATTTACGCTCTTACAGAGATCTATAACAGCAAAAGATGGTGAATGGGATCCTACTGTGGACAGTAAATTCAGTAGAAGAAATGTGCTGCATAGAGAGGTTCTATCGAGTTATAGTTGGAGTGAAAAAGCATGGGAACTGCTAAATGCGATGATGAGCACAATAAAGTTAGTAGCCAGAAGCATCTTCAAGTATTGGGAATCACTGACACAGGGAGCAGAGTCCCCTCCGTTCTTTTTCCAGGTGTTAATGGATGTCCACCTGTGGCCAGAAGATGGGATTCAGCCAGAGAGAATTGAGTCTGCAATAAACCAATTGCTTAAAGCTGTTCACGATGAGAGATGCAAAGCGAATAGCCTATATCTTTGTCCTTTTGCTAGTAGGGTTCACGTCCAGAGCATTGAAAGAAGTGAAGAAAACTCAAATGTCGCCTTGGTTGTTTTGGAGGTGGTATATGCCTCCCCATTGAGAGGCTGTACATCAGCAGAGTGGTACAAGTCATTAACTCCAGCATCTGATGTAGCAAAGGAGATTCTTAAAGCAAAACATGATGGGTTTATTGAAAGAACTGGATTTCCGTACAATATCATCTCTGTCATCGGGGGAGGCAAAAGAGAAGTTGATCTCTATGCCTATATATTTGGTGCAGACTTGAGTGTGCTCTTCTTGGTTGCGATGTGCTACCAATCTGTCATAAAAAATAAGAGTGAATTCTTAGATGTTTATCAACTTGAAGATCAGTTTCCAGTGAAGTTTGTTTTTGTATTAATGGTAAGTCTCTATCAATCTCCTTATTGTTGTTGTTGTTGTTGATAGTAGTAGTAGTAGCATTAGCAGCAGCACTAGCAGTAGTAATAGTACTCATATGACAGCAGATATATAGCTGGGTTGGTAGTTTTTCATCATCTAGCTTTCCACGTCAATTACTTAGAATGGGAATGGGAACTATAAAATTGATCTTGATTTCTAAATGTGTTGTGAAAAACATTACCTGAGATTGTTTTGATTGTCCTGAGAAGCCTTTGAGTTGACTTGGCTAAATTCCTTGGCTTTAGTCAAAATGATTTATATTGTACATGTTTTTGATATCATCAAGCAGAAAAAAGAAACAGATCTATGATCGTTGACCCTTCATTTCATATTAAAAAGCTGAATACTATTAGAATTTTGTGTTCTCAATCTGATAGGCTCTCTTATCATCTCTTGTTTCTAATTGCTTAAACTTGTTTCTAAATGCAGATCATCTTTTTCTTGATCGTCCTTGATCGTATTATTTACCTCTGTTCATTCGCCACTGGAAGGGTGATCTTTTATATTTCCAACCTAATCCTCTTCACATATGCAGTTACTGTGTATGCTTGGCAATCAGATCCTTCCCAAGAAAATGCGACAAGCCTAGCACTCCGTGTTATATTTCTTGCAAAATCAGTTTCTCTGGCGCTGCAGGCCATTCAAATCCGCTATGGGATTCCTCATCAGAGCACATTGTATCGACAGTTTCTGACTAGCAAAATTTCACGAATTAATTATTTAGGTTATAGACTTTATCGTGCTTTGCCATTCCTTTATGAATTGCGCTGTGTTCTTGACTGGTCATGTACAACCACATCTCTCACTATGTATGATTGGCTGAAGGTAATGTGTGAATATATCTTGGCTAGCTCTGCAATTTTGCTTCATTTGTGTTTTTTTTTTTCTTCGTCTTAACTTTTACCTTTTTGTCAAGCTCTAAGGGGCACAGTTTTTACCACATCATAATGTGACTGAGACAATTGCTATTGCTCTTTTATTTTCCGCCTTTTCTAAATGAGAAACTAGTAGCAAAGAATCTTATGAATCCTTGCTTTTTAGACCCGGCAAATATATTTGACAGCATAAATGCTTTCCAATTTTTTAGCAATGAATATTCCATGTGAAGTTTTTTTTTTATTTTTACTGTAATTTGACACGGAGTTCTATTTTCGTTTGACTCTTAGGAAATCATTTCCACTGTTATTATTTCATAGTTGATAGTTTTGACGTCCTCACAATGTTTTCATGAATCTAAAATTTACGAATCTTGGATTCTTTGAAGTTCCATCCTTGGAATCATTTACTTGTTTAATAGCTAGCTGATTTCTGTAGCTAACAAGCAACTTTTCTTTTAGCTGGAGGATATACATTCCAGTCTATATCTTGTTAAATGTGACACCGTCTTGAATAGAGCTTCACATAGACAGGGAGAGAAGCAAACAAAATGGACCAAATGTTGCAATGGGATATGCCTGTTTTTCATATTAATCTGTGTAATATGGGCACCTATGCTGGTAAGAAAATTGCAATTATAGCTATGTTTCATTATGGTATATATCGTATAGTGAATTAGTAATATTGTGATTACTTTATTGTTATTTGCAAAATCCAAAACTCGAGAAGTGTCATTTCCCAATCAAATTTATTGCTTACTGCAATGCATTGCACAGAAGTTTTTCTGCATTTAATTTTCCACAAAATATTGGTTCTTTGTAGATATACAGCAGTGGCAACCCAACAAATATTGCAAACCCCATTAAAGATGCAAGCGTTCAACTTGATATCAAGACAGCAGGTGGAAGGTTAACACTGTATCAAACGACTCTTTGTGAGAAAATCCCGTGGGTTGATATCAACTATAACATTGATCTGGATCCTGATGGTTATTTGGATCTTTATAATCATAATGACATTCAGTTGATGTGCTGCCAAGCGGATGCCAGTGCTCTGTGGCTTGTGCCTGATGTGGTTCAGAAAAAGTATATCC
>CAOJCR011613996.1:0-10616 GCA_948330485.1 Euphorbia neoarborescens | reverse complement strand
ACCAACTCACCAAAAAACTCAATTACAGATACTCATTATGCCCTCATAAATCTCAAGTCCATAATTGCCCCATGCCCATTTGTGTCACGTTCTCTATCAGAAACAAACACGGACGTTAATTGTCACTTCACCCGAAAAAATTGGAAGATGGTACCATCTGAACTCAATACATCATAATTGACGATCAACTAGCATAAGTGTTCACTAGAGCTTTACCAGAAAATCGGATTGACTACATTTGTTCCAAGATGGGCATGACTGATATCTATGTTTCAGCTTGAGTGTTAGACATCCATTTTGAGTGTTGCAGAATATTCTAGTATATTCATAAGATCAAAATCTGTAAATAATTAGATTAATTTGTTACCATAATTTGTAGGATGATTTCTTACCATAATTATACCATAAAACATGTATATAAATCTCTTATGAAATAAAAAATAAGTCAAAAAATTTCCCAATTCTTTGGTATTTAAGAGTGCATTTTTTTTAGATTTATTCCGTTCGGCTGATCTAAAGCAGAGACTTTACCATTTTGATAAAAGGGGGGTTTTCAACCTACAATTCTATACTCCATTAATGATCCATAATTATCTATTCAGTCGATATTAATTCATCCTAAGTTCGTTGCTATTTGGATTGATATTTATTATTTGTTGAATTCTAGCTTTTTCATCTCTATTAATTGATACGACCAATCAGATTGCTACGGAGATGGCATGAATAAAAAAAAGATGAAAGAATCGAAGTTATAATCTTGGATGCAGGAATTCAGCAATGTTATTCCTACTTTTCAAAGAGCAGTAGAAAATAAAGAGAAGAAAAATGGTGAACGTGATTCTAAGATTGTTTGGGGGAGATTAGAGGAATGTTGCAAATCATGGAGTTTTTATTTTTTATGGAACAGGTCCAGAAGCTGATTATGACAAATCGAGATATTCAGAGTTTCAAAAGATTCCAACATATCGCTGGCTCTTTTTAGTCCAAAAAAGCATGGACGTTGTGTTAAACAATGGTTTAATCGTCTTATTGAACTTTTTCCATATATGACTTGGTTTGAATTTAAGGAATATTTTTTAGAGATTTGGAAGTTAAAAGGAATAAGGGAAATTGATATGGTGAAAGTCTTAGTGAGCAAATCTCAAGTTGGGAAAGAAGAAAGGGAAGAGCAATTCAACGATGAAGCTGCTCAATCAGAAATACAATTCAAATAGTCGATTGAATCTTCATGTTAGAGTTTGAAAGATGTGCTTGACTCACCTGATATTGGAGTCGGCGTTGATCAGGCATCATCGAATTCCTGTTTGGTTGAAAATTTCTCATTGGTGATGTTTCGAAGATGAAGGATTTCCCCTCATTAATTAAGAACACTTCTGTTGTGTTAGTGGAAGGAACCAAAGTCATGTCATTCTCATTATAAAAAGTATTGTGGGCCTTGGTTTCTATGGATGCAAGTTAAGAAGTTTGGAACCCGAAAATGCCATAACAATGACAAAAATGAAATTTTTACTTCATCCAAAATATACCACATTTTCACATCTCGGATATACTCCAAATCTAAGAATTCATAAACACAAGAAAATGATTTTGATGGTAGCAATGTAAAGCCTGAAAACAACTAGAAGTCTATAATCCTTTACAGCCTCCATGAAATTATGTACCGAAGGTGAAATCGCCACCTCTGCCAGAACTGGGAACACCACAAGGTGTTTCAAATTGAAATTGCGCAATTAAAGAGAAAGAAACAAGATATTGAACAATCCAAAAAATTATAGATCCTAATTAGTTGAAAAAAAAATGATTAACAAAAATGGCCAAATTCTCCAATGTAAAACCTCATCATCGCCAATCTTCTCTATTTTGTAAATATAATCCATTTCTTCATTTTCCTTCCCTATCGAGCTATTGTTGATGATAATAATGTAGAACAAAATGTCACAAATATTTGTGCAATCATTGATATTAGCTCAAGAATTGACCAAGAAACAAAAATTGCAATGGGATTGACACTTCTCAACTTCAACAAAAACTTGTCAAATCACTAGCAATCTTGTCATTTCCAGGACCACCAAAGAAATCCCCTCCAAGCAGCTAAATCTAGTACTTATCTCATGTAGCAATTAGAAACAACAAAGAAGAATAGAGCAATGAAAAAAAGAAAAAGAACTTGCAGTAGTAAGAAGACAAAAACAGCAATGGAAGAAAATAACATTGATAGTTGTAGCAAAGACCAGGAAACCAAAGGGGTTATTGCAACACTTGCTATAGAAAACTAATTTGACTTCCGTCCAGGAATCCTCCTTTGCTGCCCATAAACATTTGCAATTCCTTCAAAAATCTATATAGATTTTAAGCAACTCAGATCAAAGAGAATGTTTCAGACTCGACAAAATTCTTTCAGCAAGAAAAGAAAAGGAAAACAAAAAGAAGAGAAAAAAGGAAAAATTCATCAGCGAATAATCTTAGTAAAATACACGATTATCACATTTACCACTTCTAAATCCTAGTGAGAACAAGACATCAACAAAGAATCCAATGAGATTAAGAATGAACAAATCAATTTGTTCCTACCTTTGCAAACAATTATATCGCCAATAGACACCAATTCCGACAAGGATTCTGTTCTCTACCGAATCAAAAAAGCTAGACACGCACAAGTGTCAGAAGAAGGTGAAGTCATAATTAAACTCGTATGATTCACGATTCGAATCGTACAAATTGATACGAGTTGGGGTCTTTTTTATGCGAATCTACACTATGATTTGTTTTTAACCAAGATTCGGTAGTGACTCGGCTGAATCGGTCGTGAATCGAGTGAATCGGCCGAACCGGCCGAGTCATCTCATTCAGTGAAAATGGAAAATTGCAGGAAATAAATGTTTATTTAAGGGATTTTTTTTGGCGTTTAATGTTATATTAGGGGTAATTAAGATGAAAAGTTGAATAAATATAAACTCCTAATTAGTGTTTATGTAATTTATACTAATAAAAAATGTAGCAAAATGAAATTATTTCATTAGTTTGCAAATTTGATATTAGTAGATTTTGACCTTAATTGTGAAATTTTATTCATTTGAATTTTCCATTAAACATATGAATTACGATATATATTTTTATTTTTATAATATTTTGAAACTGAGCGGAATCTTACAATTCAGTTCCAATTCTCGGTTTATAAAATTAGGATTTCGATTTACGAGTTGTACCTCGATCAACAAAGAATCCAATGAGATTGAGAATGAACAAATCAATTTGTTCCTGCCTTTGCAAACAATTCTGTCACCAATAGACACCAATTCCGACAAGGATTCCTTTCTCTACCGAATCAAAAAAACACAAGTGTCAGAAGAAGGTGAAGTAGACAATACAGGCGCCAAAGGTGAAATCAAAGAAATAGGCGGTGGTGAAATCATTACATAAACAGTAAGAAGAGAATAGGGATGTAGTACGGGATATGGAGGCGGCAGTGAAGGTGGTTCAGAGAAAGTCAATGATGGTGGAAGCAAAGAAGACCAAGGGAAAAAGGAGCCATGAAAAATTAAAAAGACGATAAAAAAGAGAAGACAAATAACAAAATAGGACAAAAAGAAGAAAATTAATAATGCAATAAAAACGCATGGTAGTAAAATCTGGATCCATTTAAAAAGTGGGGTATATTGGCAATTTTCTCTTTGAAATCTAAGACAAGTTTAAAGACTTCCCATTTTAACCTAAATGGAATCACAACTTCAAGTGTAGAGATTTTCCATTCTCTACAACTCAGATGGGAAAGATATAAACAAATTAAAATCTATTCCACTAACAACGAGGAGGTAAATCACTTTTAGATAATACCACTGACTTGCCTCTTTCTGGCTTCTACTTCTTTACCATGGTGTCCAACAATTTCAACTTTTCTTAGAACCAATTCACAGTTATGTTAGGTTGTCCATCACTTTGGTTGACATATTCATCGACTTTGTTATGCAAATTATACAGGCCAACACCACAATGACAACAAAATTGGTCATTTAATAATAGCGGAAAAACCAAAGCAAAATCATTTACACAATGCAATATCATAGTTGTTAAGGGCGCAAGGCACACCAAAGGCGAGGCCCAAGGCAAGGCAGCATGCCCAAGGGGCACTAGGCGCACAAAAAAACCAATATACTATAAGGAACAATAAGAAAAATATCTAAAATGCAACAAATACAAAACTAAGTTTAAACAAAAGAAATATTAAAATTAACAACTCAAGCTCACTACCCTTTGTAAATTAATTTGAAAATCCAATAAGTACTTAGTACTAAGTTACTACTAATCTACCAATATCAGGTACTAAAATCTCTAAACTAATTATACCCTAAATAAATCCATAGACCATGACACGTCACATGAAGTCTAATCACTACAAAATTCATATTGAATATCTTCCTCACTCCCATCATCTTCATCATCTTTGCTATAAACATATTTATCCTCATCTTCGAAATCTATAGACAGTAGAGCAATTCTTCCTCTATCACTAGATGATACTTCAACCTTTTCCATTTTCCTCAACACTTGAAGCAATGGTATTAGTGATATATTTTCTATTCTCCTAATATGATAAACACTTTCTTCAGCTCCAACAGCAAGATAACATCATGTCATGTCTAATTCTCATCTTCAAATACTCTTTAGCTCAAACAGCCCTATCAACATCAATTCTTGCTCGTTTGTTGTTTCTGAAGTTGAAGACAATGACAAAGAAATTTTGCTTTTTCTGTATGTTGTCTAACGTTTTGTTTTTGGTCTTTTGGACGGTCAAGATTAAACAAAGGCTTCTAATTAAAGAAAAACCCCTAAAACACGCCCGAGGGACGCACCTTGCCTGAGGCATGGCAAGGCGCTTGGTTGTGTGTCTTGCCTGATTTGCGCCAAAGCACGCCCGAGGTGCGCCTTTAACAACTATGTGCAATATTACTTTGTGGATGGGGAAAAGCCCATAAGAAGTTCTTCATGAAAACTATTGGGCAACTGAGGTTCTCAATCTCATGGCTCTATTGCGGAATTCAACTTATTGGGACACAAGACAACTTCAATTAGAATGTGTGCTTTGTTTTGATGATAGATCTCCCCAGTTAGCTTTGCAGGAAGCAAGAATGAATAACAAGATAAATAGCCATAATGAAGCACCTTAGATTATTTCACGCTGACCACACAAATGAGTTTGACAAGCTCATATTAATTGTGAGACATCACAACTGTTGAACCCCACTACAGGACTGATTGTGTTTTTGAAGTTCCACATTATTTTCGATGGCTAATTGCCTAGAAATCTAAGGATTGGAAGGTTCCTTTGGCAAGAATGAAATTTCATTGAATGGACAATATCTTCAAACCAATCTAGAGGACAAGACTATTTAAAGGGATCCGTAATGATAGAGAATGGGCATTAGTATAAGGTAGAGAGTATTTTGGATATATTAATAAGCTATATACGAGAGGATGAGTAGTCTTAGAGGGTATGGAATATTTTGTAAAATTGTTTTGTTAGTTGCTTTTGAGTAGATGACTGCCATTTGGGCAGAGAGGGGAGTTGAGTCTAGCTCAATGTCAATCCTTTCATTTGTTAGTTCCTTCATTTTATCCATTTTAAAGTCCATTTGAGTTGTTCAAACAGTCTACTTTTGTTTCGTTTTCTATGTTGCGGTTGTTGCTTCTCTATTAACTACTATCCATTTCCACTTTAGTTGCTACTTATGTTCTTTAATCTCATATATATATAGGAGAAGCTCTTACTTTAATGGCAGAGAACATTGGAGGAACTTGCCATATTTCCCCACAAAAAGATGAAGCCGCTTTCCTTATATCTTCATCTCTGATATGCTCCCAAGGCTCACGCTGAATAACCTAAATAAAAAGTTCACAAGATGCACATGATGCAACTAGATTAAAATTTAAAACACAAAACTAATAAAAAATTATCATCCCCAACTGGACGATTTTAGTGGCTACATACAGAGTGTAATGAGTTGAAACAGATTCATAATATACAGTCAATTCAAACTTGAAGCATGTGATCAGAAAGAAGTCACTGGACTGCATGCCGCAACATATCATGAATATGAAATGTCTTAGTGAAAAGGCTGTTAGACAATATATAAAAAGTAAAAACACACCGGTGAATCAGCATCCCACCTTGAGGTTGCCTCTCCTAATCTGAAAACACCACTATAACCTTTTATCATACCTTGATAGCTGCAAGAAGATCTTTCAAAGGTCAAAAGCATTAAGAAAACAAAGTTAAAATCTAGTCTTCGGACAATTAAAAAGGATAAAAGAAAACAAAAACATTTACCTATCCACCACTTTTGTAGCTTTACCAACACAGACAATCAACAAACCAGTTGCCATGGGATCAAGAGTTCCAGCATGCCCTACCTTTGACCAAAATCAGAAAATTAGGAAAATTACACAAACACGGCATATAATGGCAACTAAGAATAGGTTATAGAGCACACACCTTTTTCACTTTGACTAGGCGACGCAACTTTCCACAAACTGTAAATGAAGTCCATCCTGCGGAGCAAAAATATTGGAGTTAGTAACATTCTATATTACCTTCAGCTTTTAAGAATATTTGTGCTTATGATGCGGATGTTGCAGGCGTGTTTATGCCAATAAATAGTAATTGTGAAACTTTTTTAAATCTGACCCTAAACCTATCAAAGTGGATGAAACGAACCCCTATATTCATAATGCAGTTAGCTTTAATTCAGGGTCAATTTTTGCAATACAAATCCAAGCAGACCTTAAGAAAGTAATAAAGTGACAAATAAAGGAATTTTGAGAAATAAAGCAGTAGGAACATGTCTAATAGAAATGCATAGAATGAATCCGACATTATGAAGAGAAATTATATATTTCCACTTAATACACAGAATAGAAGTTTTCAGGACAACAAATATCTAAATGCGGGTTTAGTCCTATAAGAAGTTGCAAAAATCAATAATGTCAAATACCTAATATTCATACATGTGTTAGAACACTAGAACTTGCTGATGAACAACCTCTTCAAGAAAAGAAGATGCCACGTTGCAAACTTTCATAACAACCCACCATGGTGTGGAAGTGAAAATGAGGAGGGGAGGGGAGGGGAGGGGAGGGGGTTGGGGGAATGTAATCCTTGCAAGAAGAATTACACTAACGCATGAAAGCGTTCACAATGAAGAATGCTGAAAAAACTGCAAAGTTCCCTCGTCAAATTCATGAGTCATTTATTCAAAGATGAGACAATCTTTCTACTATTTCTCAACAATTTCAGGCATTTATCATACTATCGTAGGATTAAGAGTTTACATGAGCTCTGCACACCGTCCTAAATTTACAATTCTTAGGTAAATGTCTCAGTACTTGTATTCGTCAATTTGGATTGAAGATATAATACCAAATCCAATATCTTTCATTAAAAAAAAAAAGTCCACGCACACACACACATAGCAAATCAAATAACAGAGGACCGAAGTGTTGACTCACCTTTTAGTCTTGTTAACGAAAATCACACTTCCTTAAGGAGCATCCCACTTAGGTGGAAGCTCACAGAGACACACATAGCAAATCAAATAACACAAGACTGAAGTGTTGACTCACCTTTAGTCTTGTTCACTAAAACCACAGTTCCGTAAGGACCATCCCACTCTGGTGGAAGCTCGGTGCTCCTTGTCACAAGATAAGGTTCACCATTGCTAATTTCATTGGTTTTCTTGGGAACATTTTTCAAACACTTGAAGAACTCCCCAACTGTCCTCTCAGTAACACCTTTGCTTGCAATATTTGCTGAATCTGCCCCGACTTCGGCCTTTTTCTCCTCAAAGAATAGCAAACCTTTATCTTCGTCTTCGACCCCAACCCCATTACCTTCCCTCTCCACTTTCTTACTCCTTTTTGCTTTTGCATTTTGATTCAAATTAGACTCTTTAGGATCCAGGAAAGCCTTATCAAGGCATTGGTCAGGAAAATACTTCTTCTCCAACAGATAAACCACATCTTATAATGCTTATCTTTTTCCCATGGATAAGAAAATGTATCATAGAAATATAATTCCTCCTCTCTCTTATGCAAACTCCGAAGCTTAACAACCTCAGGCTTCAATTCAACTAAACCTTCTTCTCTATTTCTACTATCACAATCAGAATCAGACCCATACATCCGTTTTCTCCTCTTATTGTAATATTTCCTCCTGGACTTATCCATCTCCATGTCATCTTTGTTCAAAGACAATTTCCCATCGACACATGAATCAAGGCCCAATTCTGAGTCAAGGCTACCCAACGAATCTGACTCCGGCGATCTATCTGAGTCGGATTTACTAAGCGTAGTGGGTCGGCGGCGAGTTTTGGGAGTTGGGGGCAGCATTGGAGCTGATGATCATCTCATATTGAAAAGGGTATCGGGTGGATGTGGTGAAGAGTAGGCAGTGCCAAGAGGAGAAGACGAATTTCTTCAAAACTTTGGGGTTTGAAGGAATCAAGTAGGAGGTGAATGCGGACCTAATGGATGAAGGAAAAACCATGGTTTTGGGGCGAAGATTGAATAGAGAGGGATTTGGCCATTCTTGATCATATCATAATGCTTGGAATTGTTGTTGGTTGAGGTTTAAGCATGGTTTTATGGCGACCACCAATAGCTCAATTCTCAAGTCTTGAATGAAGGGAAATTGGCAAAATTACTCATGGGATAATAGGCATGAAAATGTTGGGGTTAAGATGAAATGAAAACCTGCAACACTTCCTACTTCAAAATTGCTTTTAGAGAATAGTCCAAAGAGCTGATAAGTGAATCCCCTGCATTGACTTTAGTTCAGTTTTTGCACCCAAAAAAGCCTATGCTAAAAATTGATAGATGTCATGAAGACTTTACTATTCTCCATCAAATGACATGCGCAAGCAGTTCACTTCAATCGCATGGGAAAAAGAAGGGGGTGCTGATCTTTGACATCATGAAATTAATTTATTTTCCTCTTTCCAACATAGGCAATAGGAAGAAAATTTGATATTTTCAAAAACCCGATGCAAATTAGTGAACTAATTAATCAAATTTGTTGCAATAGATGCAGTCTATAGCAACAACTTTCAAAAACTATTGCTATATTATAGTTTTAGCAGCGATATTAGATTTGCTGCAAAATTTTTGTTGCTAAATCTAAGAATTCTTGTAGTGATCATATGATCTTAGGTTAATAAAATATTTTATATCTACTAGACACCATCGAAGGAACAAACTACAATGGATTTCAAGAACAAAATTCAACCAAACATCCAAAATAAAAAGATTACACAACTGAATAACATGTATTTAAACTTCATTATGCAATCATTTTTGTGTAAAATTTAATAAAGAATCATAATAGAAAACAGTCAAGCGTGAATGCAAGGAAAAAGTTAACACAAAAAGAAAATATCAAAATAACTTCCTTCAGCAAAATCCTAAAAGAAGGGGTTGAATGAAAAATTGTAGCCCCTGTTATATTCAAGCATAAAATTGTAGCAATATATACACACGAATCAAATTGCAAATTTGCTTATCACATACAATGTTTTGGTTTGCAACTGAAGTGAGAAAATCATATTCTAGTTAAGCCTCATTAACTTGGATTCCAAACTTACATTCATATTTTTATCAAATCTTATTGTCATATTGTGATATATATATTCTTGAAAGAATGGAACAAATGATTTTTCTACAATTTTATTTACAGATTCCTGAAATGGGGCATGTAATTTCCTCAATTCCAACAATTTGTATATACACCACTAATCAAAAAGACTTGATATAATTTTACCTAAATTAAAATGATACACAAGAGATATTCTAAGTATATATAAGAGAAATATACTGATAAGGTAGTCTAAAATGCAGCACGAGGAGAGGAAGAATTTTCATTTGAATGTGTTCAAGTTGTGGGAACAAAAGTAGATTTGGTGGGAACATAATAGAAAATGAAATTCCTTAAAATTATAGAGGCTTATTGGTTGTTTGACTCAAATACTGCTTCAAATAGTAATGTTATTTAATTGCAGCTAGTACCAGTACTAAACTACTTAGCAAGGTTATATTTTCTAAGTTGACTCAAAAATACATCTAAAAATATTATTAATGAGCAATGAAGACATGGGATCAGCACATGCTAAGTATTGACAAGTCTTAATCACGTTTAGGGCTGTAAATTAGCCGAGCCGAGCCGCTCACGAGTAGCTCGGGGCTCGGCTCGATAAAATCTCGGCTCGTTACGTAAACGAGCCGAGCTTGAGCATGATTTTGAGGCTCGATTCGTAAACGAGCCGAGCTTGAGCAGAGCAAAGCTCGGCTCAAAAGCTCGAGAGCAAGCTTGGTTATAGGCTCGTGAACAAGTTCATGAACTAGCTCGATAAAAGCTCGTGAACTTGCTCGATTATAATTTTTTTATATTTGAAAATTAAATTTAATATATATAATATATATTATCTTTTTATATTTAAAATTATTTATTATAATTTTTGTTTAATTATTATTATATAATTAACTAAATAAAAAAATAAAAGAATTATATGTAATATGTTAGACCATGATTGAATATGAAATTTGATCTTGTAAGTTGCAATGAAGGAGCT
>CAOJCR011610612.1:0-10376 GCA_948330485.1 Euphorbia neoarborescens | reverse complement strand
CAATATTGTGACATATAAATTTTGTCACATAGGTCTACATTGTTTTGTACGATTGGCTAAGTGATGACACGTGGCGGTGTCAGGTTTTCATTTACCATGTCAGTGTTATCACATCAATAGTCTATGGAACTGCTTGAAAGGAAAAACAACAAGAAAACTATTTGGTAAAGCCACATGGGATGACTAACCATTGAGATGAATTCATTCCGATATCTGTGACCCAATAAATGTTTATGATAAGGCATGGTGCTTATTTCATCACGTTTATAGACAATTACTTAAGGTGGATATATGTCTATTTGATTGCTCAAAAATTTAAAGAATCATAATGTTTCAAATGATTTATGGTTCTAGTTGAAAGTCAACTGGATGTGACAATCAAAACTTTAAAAATCGATTGAGGAAGATAGTACCTCTTGGAGAATTTAAAGCACATGTGATGAAAAAGGTATTGAAAATTAGTCGTCCATACCTAGCACTCCATAACAGAATGAAGTAAAGGAAAATAGAAGTCGAGCCTTCTTAGAGATGGTAAGATGTTTAATGGATGAAGTTAATTAGCTTATCTTCTTTGTGGGAAGATGCAACATTGACTGCCACACATGTACTAAAAAATTACCTTCTAAGTCCATTGAAACCATGTCTTATGAATTGTGCATGAGCCACAAGACTATTTTGAACTATTTACGACTGTGGGGAAGTGCTACCTGTATTCGTAATACTTCTAGTAAGCATGACAAGCTAGCCCTGGAAGTAGGAAAGGTATCTTTAATAGATATCCTTATATCTCTAAAGATATGTTCTAGTGAGAGAAAGTGAAAATGGTCAAAATAAAATAATTTAAGTCACGAGATGTCATATTCTTAGTGAATGTATTTCCTAAAGCTAGGAGAAGTGGATAAAGATTTTGTATTCCTTAAAGCTCAAGAGTCTAAAAATTCAAAATCACTCAATCCGAGTGGGAGGAATGAAGTTGAAGATATAAGGTAAAGTGAAGAGAATGTCGTTGTTCAAACCTTAACTTGAGTGGTCTTATTTTGAGTGGGAGTCCTATTCAAAATTCGTCTTTGAATATGGATGTTATTCCTAGTGGGAGTGGTCCTATTATGGATATTAAGCTCAGTGGGAGTGATCCTAACTTGATGATAGCGGTTTATCAAGAGACGGAACCTCCTAAATGGTCTAAGAAAGGAAAATGTTTTACGTTTGCCATCATTTGATTGATAGCAAAGTTCTCTTAGTCATTACTCAAATCGAAGACGTTCCTACTAACATGAAAAGTTGTTAGTTTTCTCCAGCAAAGAAATAATGAATAATATCAATGGGAAGTGAAATGGAGTTTGTAGGGTTCAACAAAGTTTGGAAACTTATTGATCTTCCCAAAGGCCGTAAAGCTATAGGGAATAAATAGATACACATTGTTAAACAATCAGCGGATGGTAAGTCTATCTAGGCAAAAATCTAGCTGATTGCGAAGGGGTTCAAATAACACGAAGGAATGGACTATCAAGAGGATTTTCCACCTATTGTCTATTTCACATTGATGAGAAAAGTACTAGCTTTTGTAGCATGTATTGGAGCTGAATTATGTCAAGTGGATGTAAAGACTGTGTTCTTGAATAGTGAATTGAATGAAAGAATCTATATTATTCAACCTGAGGGTTTCAATGTTCAGCGTCAAGAACTAGAGGTTTGTAAACTGATCACTTACGACCTTAGACAGTCTCCAAGGCAATGATATGTTTCATTTTTAGGAAACAATTTTATCAATGCAATTTAAGTTGATTAATGAAGACTCATGTGTCTACATTAAATGTGAAAACGGAAGGAATTTTGTCATTCTAACATTATACGTTAATGATATTCTGTTAGTCAGAAATGACATTTCCTTACTCAAAGAAGTTAGGACTACGTTGTCTTCTAACTTTGAAATGTTTGAAGTGTAGGATCTAGGATGAGCCAACCTTATTTTTGAGGCCAGAATCTCAAGGAATCTACTAATAGATTATTAGCTCTTTTCGTAAGAGATATCTTAGAAAGTTTTGGTATGGATATTTGTGATCCTGATCTGACCCTATTGCGATAAGTACGCAATGAAATGCAAGTATGTGTTCCATGACTCCATAAGAGACTAAAATGAAGGAATGAATTTCTTATAGATGTACAATAAATAGTTTGAGGTATTCTATGGTTTGTACATGGCCTGATAAAAGTTTTGCGGTGTGTATCGCAAGTCCTTTTTAGTTGAATTCAGGATTGATGCTTTGAACAGTCATAAGAGGATATTTAGATATTTTGAAGAAGACTTCAAATTATTACCACTGTGATTGTGAGAATAACGATTCGTATCGATATCAAATATCATTTTGTTAAGACATGAAAGTAACAAGTAAAATAAGCCGAGTACATGTTCCAATGGGAGAAATGATAATAGATTATCTAACGAAGTCAATGGCTCCAAATGTCTTTAGTAGCACAATGTAGAATTTGCTCTTCGTCCGTTGATAGAACATTGATTTTGAACTCTTATTATTTCTGTGTGAAATGTGAAATTTTGTGTGAAATTTGAAATCCTATGTGAATGGAATATGAGTTATTCGTATTCAAATTTTATTACTATTTAAGCAATACATGTAGAGCCATTAAGTATAATTCAGTATATCAACGAAATATATCTACTCTCATAGATGAATTTTTTACTATGAGTTGTGTGCCCATAGGTAAAAGTAAATATGGAGATATGAGAAACTCCATATATGGAGATATGAGAGACTCCATATAAATGATATGTGAAATATTATAATTTTGTTTAACTAAAAGCTGTCCTGTGAAATGGCTTGGTTGTGGACTAGAGGCAAGAATATATGAGTTACATTTAAAGGCTGAAGGCTTTCGTATAGTGTTATATGACATACGTCCTAAGTGGATTGAACACTATGACATATTTTAATAATATGTGTAAACGCAATCAAGGGATAGAAAGATAGAAATTGATCTCAACTTTCCTAACGTGAGATCTATATTTATTCACCCTTATGACTCTCATAAATTTCACGAAGGGTATGTCCATTAGATTATTTTGATTGGAATCACAAAGCCAGACCTCGTTATGAACGGGTAAATTAGGGGCCTTTTGGATAAACTCTGGATATATCGTGGAAGGTTATTTATAGAGAGGAAGGTCTTTTCAGAACATGTCACTTGACAGTCATACAACACTCGAGCTCAACATATTTTCTATGTGAAAATATATATAATGTGTATGAAAAGGTTTTCATGAGATCTAAAGCTAGTCAAAATTCAGTGATCATGGTAATGAACTAGGGGGATGTCTTGTTAAGCCGTTGAAGACAAATGAAGGAAACTTCATATATCTATTCATGTCATTGATTGGTCGCGCGGATTCACCGGCAGGAACATTGAAGAGATTATTCTTAATGAAAGTGTGTCTTGTCATGAACGAGTGGGAGATATTGATTTTTAACCCGGTCCGCCAATGACAATTTGGATTGAATTGGGATTAAGTAGAAATACTTAAAAGTACAGGGACCAAAGGTGATATTTCACGTGCGATGGAAGTTATGGAAAACCTCTATAAATAGAGGATTTTCCTACGGATTCTGTGATGAAAAAAAACTAGAGAAAACGAATTTTTTCTAAAACACTCTTGATGAAATCTCTTCTTTCGTTTGTCGGAAGAATCTGCAAAATATATCCGTACTCCGTATTTCCTTAAATACGTGTAGAAAAGGCAACCATACGACTCTTGAAACTCGAAGACGGACAGCAAGGAACTTCCAAAGATGTCTCTTTCCGCTGCGCTCTAAACCCGTAAGTCGTCTCGATTCATTCTTGTGTGTTCTGTAGTTTCCAGTGAATTTGTGTGATTGTATAAAAGCGTTCAATAATAATATAAAGTATTCTAAAAAAAGTATAAAGTGCTGCAATAATTTCAAAATAAACCAGCTTTTACATTTAAACTCATAATTCAATTTTTTTTGTTTTCTTTGCTTTATATTATAGAAAACAATGTATTTTGGTAAAAGGTGTAGATTGAGAGAAAACCCTTCAATAAGATATTATTTACAAGCATATAAATAGAGTACATCCATGATATATTTACAATTGACCCCTTAGTCTTTCTATATAATTACATTAAATTATATACAAGTATCATATACTTTACACACTCCCTCAAGTTGAGCAGGAGTAGAATGAATGCTCAACTTGTCACAAAGTAATCGAAACCGAGGTTTAGCCAAAGGTTTCGTAAAAATGTCTACAACCTGGGATTCAGTAGGAAGATAACGCACTAGAAGAGATTTGTTTGCAACCCGTTCACGAACAAAATGGAAATCAATCTCTAAGTGCTTAGTCCGAGAGTGAAATATAGGATTAGCTGTAAGGTATGTAGCACTCAAATTGTCACACCACAGAATAGGTGCATGATGGATAGGAAAGCCAATATCATGCAGTAAAGACACCAACCATGAGAGTTCTGAAGTAGCAGTAGCGAGTGCACGATACTCAGCCTCAGTAGATGAACGAGCCACAGTTTTTTTGTTTTCATGCTGCCAAGAAATCAAATTATTACCCAAATAAATAGCAAAGCCAGTTGTAGATTGACGGTTATCCGAATCACAACCCCAATCGGAATCGGAATAACCTGTAAGCATAACATTAGAGGATGGTGTATAATGCAATGCATAAGTTGAAGTGCCATGGAGATAGCGTAGAATATGTTTAACCGCTTGTCAGTGAACGTCCGTAGGAGCATGCATAAACTGAGCAACTTTATGAACGTCAAAAGAGATATCCGATTGGGTGATGGTAAGATACTGAAGTCCTCCCACAACACTACGGTATAAAGTACCATCCGACAGGAGGCTGCCTGAACTGAGAGATAGCTTCACAGTAGGACATGCAGGAGTCATCAAAGGTTTACACCCCTGCATTTGTGCCTTAAGCAAGAGATCCTGAATATATTTACGTTGTGTGACATGAAGAGAGCCATTATGCCAATGAGTTTCAAGCCCAAGAAAGTAAGCAACATGTCCAAGATTCTTAATAGTGAATTGGGACTGAAGATAAGCAACCAATCGTTGTACTTTAGAGGAATTATTACTAAAGACCAACATGTCATCAACATAGATCAAGCAAAACAAAATGGAAGTGCCAATCCGCAGCATAAACAAAGAGACATCAGCTTTAGAACCATGAAATCCAAAATCAAGAAGTGCTTGAGTAAGCCTTTTATTCCACATCCTAGGAGACTGTTTCAAACCATAAATAGATTTTTTAAGTGCACAAACATAAGTCGGTTTAAGAGGATCAATAAACCCAACTGGTTGATACATGTACACAGCCTCTTCCAAATTGCCATTCAAAAAGGCGTTAGAAACATCAAGATGAATCACTTGCCATTGATAAGATACAGCCAAAGATAACAGGGTTTGAATAGTAGCTGGTTTCACCACATGACTAAAGGTTTCAGTGAAATCAATACCTGGGCGTTGATTGAATCCTTTCGCCACCAAACGAGCTTTGTACCGATCAATCGACCCATCCAATTTACGTTTTGTTTTATAAACCCATTTAGAACCGATGATATTAGCACCTGGTGGAGGGTTTACTAACTCCCAAGTACCATTCTGAAGGAGAGCATTAAATTCCTCAGTCATAGCATCACGCCAATGCTTGGATTTGACAGCTTTGGTGTAAGAAGTCAGATCACGGTTTGGGACAGCAGCAGTAAGAGCGCGAGGCTTAAAGATCCCATTCATGGAACGAGTAACCATACAACCTGGCTGTTGTTGTGGGGAATGAGATGGTGATGGTGGTGGATAAAGAGTAAAATCAACTATAAGAGGAAGGCTTGAGGCAGTAGAATAGGAATGAGTGGAAGGCGAGGAAGAGGGTGAGTTGGAAGAAGAGGTAGGAGAGCCCAAAGAAGATACAGATGTTGGGGCAGATTCGGTGGAGGAAGAGTGCATCACGGGTAAGGAAGAAGAGGGATTAGATGAAGAGGTAGTGGCCGTAGATGGGGTAGAGGTAGATGAGGAGCTGGACGTGGAGGCAGGTGACGAGCTGGACTGAATAGGTGGGCTAAGAGAAAAAGTGATAATGGGAGCCGGAGCCGGAGCCAGAGCCAGAGCTGAAGAAGAGCCACAAATACTTTACGAATTAACTCTTAATATGGGAAAACTTTCTCATCAAAAATAACATGACGCGAAATAAAGGTTTTTTAAGATGCAGGATCAAAACACTGGTCCCCTTATGCATATTACTATATCCAAGAAAAACACAAAGAAGAGAACGATAGTCAAGCTTTGTAGAATTATAAGGATGTAACCAAGGATAGCAAAGACATCCAAACACACGTAAAAAATTGTAATCAGGAGTCGTATTCAATAAAACTTCATAAGGAGAAGAGTAATGTTAAAGAGGAGTAGGCATGCGATTAATAAGGAAGATAGCAGTATCAAAAGCATATGTCCAAAATTTCTTATCAAGATTAGCACGAGCTAGTAAAGCCAATCCAGCTTCAACAACATGACGGTGTTTCCTTTCCGCACAACCATTTTGTTGTGGGGTATACGGACAGGAAACCCAATAAACAATGCCCTGGGAGGCCAGGTAAGATGAAATTGAATGATATTCACCACCCCAGTCAGATTGAAATTGTTTAATAGAACAATTAAATTGCTTTTCCGTAAGAGCCCGAAACTTTATAAAAGCAGCAAGAGAATCAGACTTATACTTTAGAAAGTAGATCCAACAAAATTTGCTATAGTGATCATAAAAGAGTATATAATACGAATAATTATCATGAGATAGAATGGGAGAAGCACCCCACAAATCTGAACATACAAGATCCAAAGGTTGTTTGGCCTTAAATGCTGACTCAATAAATGACAGTTTATGACTCTTACTGACAGCATAACTAGAACAGCAAAAACTAGGTGCTTTATTAGAAACCGCTAATCGATGTTGACGAAGAATACGAGTGACAACTGGAAAAGCTACATGGCCTAATCTGTCGTGCCATGTAGACAAGGTAGTAAGATGAAGTTGAGGAGAACAAGACTTCCTAGCTGAAGAAGACAAGGTGTAGAGACCCCCTTCATTCAGACCTCGATATAAGATTTTCTTGGAGTGCAGGTCCTTCACAAGAAAATAATTGTTAAAAAAATTCGATTGACACATCATTCATACGGGTTAAGGCAGACAAAGAAATAAGATTGTTAGTAGAACTAGGGATATGAAGGACATTATGTAGCTGCAAAGAACGATCAGAAACAGGAATAATTGAATGACCAGTATGGACAGTAGGAAGTGTAGTACCATTACCTAAGACAACTTCTTCGGGTCCCGAATAGTTCGAGTGTAAAGCAAGATTTCCCATATCAGAATTCAAATGATGTGTTGCTCCGGTATCCATTATCCAAGATTGAGATGCATGAGGGTTAGGTTGGGATCCAAGGGTCGTATGGTTAGCTCGAGGTAATCGGGTTGAGAAAATAGATTTAGGAGAGGGACATTGCCTCGCATACTGACCTGTACCCTTACAATTATTACAAACCAATGTAGAACCATCCAAAGGAACAGAAGTAGTAGATTGTTGTGGCCAAAAACCTGCTGACTGAGCCTGTAGACCTGACCCTTGCCATAAAACTGGCTGCTGACCAATACCCAAATTTTTTCCAGAATTAACCTGTGGAGGAATAAAGAAATTGGGCTGCTGCACGCCATAATTTCCAATTGAAGGACCTCCAGAATAACCACCAGTCCGTGACCTTCCTTTATTTCGACCAAAACCACGGCTACGCCCACCACCTACACCAAAACTCAAACTAGGCATGGTGCCGCCTGCTTTATTCATCGTGAAATTGACAGAGGGAACAGACAGATCCCTCTTCACATATCGTGAAAAATTCCTCTCTTCTGTTAATAACAACCCATATAAATCTTCATATGTAATATCATCCATACGTATATCAATCGAACGACAAAAATCAACATAACTATCATCCAAACCAGTTAATATAAATTCAACCAAATCATCATCCTTAACTTCATATCCTAATGCAAGTAATTGATCGTAAATAGACTTATCTCTCTTTATATATTCAGATATGGAGTCATTCCCTTGCTTAAGATTATGCAATTGATGACGAAGCTCCCTGATTTGTGCCCGAGAACCTGAAGCATACACTGAATTCAATCTGTTCGACGCGACACGAGAAATAGTAATGCCAACTACTTGATGAACTAATGACTCAGATAAAGAATTGACAATCTAGGATAGAACTTGTTGATCGCGTCTCTCCCAAGCAATAACCTCTGGATTCGATTCTCCACTATCTAACGTAGCCGGAGGAGTAACCGTTTTTCCATCCAGATGACCATCTAATCTGCAGCCTTTAATCATAGGTAAGATCTGCGTTTTCCATAGGAGAAAGTTGTTGGTGGTGAGCTTGATAGGTAATTGAGTGGTGAGGGTGGGGAAGAGAGAACTCCGACGGCTGTATTTTCCTCCATATCTGGCAGTCGTTCAATTTTTAGGTTTCAGGAACAATTGCTCTGATACCATGTAGATTGAAAGAAAACCCTTCAATGAGATATTATTTACAAGCATATAAATAGAGTACATCCATGATATATTTACAATTGACCCCTTAGTCTTTCTATATAATTACATTAAATTATATACAAGTATCCTATACTTTACAAATGGTACTAAAAACATAAAAGAAAAAAAATTAATATCTTCTAATTATACACTATCTATATAAAATAACATAATATATCCATATAAAATAACATAATACAGACTCTTTTATTCTTATATGTATTCATATCTATATAAAATAATCTAATATTATATTATTTTTATTTTTTCAGCAATACGTAATATTATAGTTTTAATACTATATATTTATTGTTAAATGATATAATATATATTAGATATTATTTTACATTATTAAAAATCATGGTTTTTTTATATAAACCATATACATCTTTATTAGAGATAAAAATATTTTTTTGTATAAATAAAAAATATAATAGAAAAGCCATAAGCAGTGGTAAAAGACAAAAAAAAATAAAAATGAAAGAAATGTTTATACTGGTACTCGTTAATTTTATATTTGTAGCTAATATCATATTTACTACGATATATTTTTTAAAGCTATGATATTGTATACTGAAAGTATATATTAATATATTTTTCTGATAAAAATATATTAAAAAAAACGTTTATACTTGAACTCGTTAATTTTATACATAAAAATGTGACATGTGCTGTTGTAATATGGTATGAATTCATTTTCTTTTCTTTTTAATCCTAATAATCCTTAGGTTATCACGGTTTCAAAGATGGGGGATGTTGAATATTTCCCATTGATTCTTTTTGTTTTTTATTTTTATTTTATTTTTCACTCCCTACTCTCTTTATAAAACATTAAATTTAAATCTTAAAAAATGTAATATATACCAACGAGGATTTGCACATGTGGTAAATACTTGATTGCTTAATGGGTAGCAAGGCTCAGATTCTAAGTTCGATTTTTTGCTCCCGTATAAATACCCTAAATAGTTCTGTGGTATATCTACGAAGTGTTTCTGTGGGAACGCTCGATAGAGGACAGTGAATTAGTCCTTGAATAGAAGACTTACAAAAAAAACCACAATCAAAATATTTATTAATAAAAAAAAAATAATACATAAGCATTAGATAGAAGACTTAGAAAAAACCACAATCAGCATATTTATTAATAAAAAAAAAGATAATACATACGCACCTATTTATGTAAACAATAATGTTTGTGTTCATCGTTTCAACGGTAATAAAATGATATATAATTGTTCTAAAAAAATGATATATAATTATTTTAGCTCCTTAAGTAATTAAGCAAGGCCAAATTTGATAATTTTTTCAACATATACGTGAAATTATTACACCAGTTATGTGTAATAAGAGATAATATGGAGAAGTGGAGTAAATTTTAAACAAAAATGATGAATGAAATAAAAATGGGGACAATGTCACTCACACAAATAATAAAAAAAAAATAATAAAAAAAAATGAATAATGATGTAGGGTAGGTTGGTACTCCAAAAACTATCTTCCCTTTTGTGCACTCAATGTGTCCCAAAAAGCAAAGGACTCTAAAGGGACATGCCGTCAATTTGTCCTTCACACGTGCTATGAGTGCTTCTTTTAAAAATTATTTTCATAATTGTAAATTTTCATGATAAGATCAAAGAAACTTCCCGTAGTGTATCGGCTCTCTACATTATTAAATTTTCTGCACTAAAAAATATGGAATGCTCTTCTTGCATAATTACTCTTCTAAAAGTAGAGTCTGAAACAT
>CAOJCR011608027.1:0-10365 GCA_948330485.1 Euphorbia neoarborescens | reverse complement strand
TTTCTCAATAAAATAAAGGCAAAAGCAGTTACCAAATTATATAGTTATTTTATAAATAATGACCAAATTGGATAAAACTTAAATATATAAAATAGAATTAAATAAAAAATAAGAATTAAAAAAAAAATTTAAAATCAATATCCAATGTGTCGAAAGAACATCTAGAATGCATCTAGCATCAGAAGTGTATTTAGGATGTCCGCCATGGTTGGTAATGTGTTGATGACAATCAGTAAAATTTCTATCTAGGATGATCAGCAAATTTAGGTAAAGTTTTAGACCGGATACATTAAGATAAATTCTTTGAATAATAGAAATATCTCTCACTGTTAGTAAGAAAGACCAAATGACTTGATAAAGGCATACTGGATCAACAATACAGTAGAACCGGATTGGCATATCTCCCAATACGGAGTAAGGATTAGATGGATGACCTTGGACTAAACGTGGTGAATAAGGAATTCACTCTTAATTAAGAATAGATTTCTAATAAAGGCGAAATAAGAGATATTTTTTTATTATATCTCTGATTCTTTAAGAGTAGTCCTAATAGAACTTAGAGTTCAAAAAGCCTATTATGAGCGGACGACGTTTTCGGGACGCTGTGAAGCACACCGGGACTTTTAAAATATCCCATTAAGAAATTCATTTAAAAAAAGTTCGATTGGAGTCGCCATTCGGATTAGCTCAACCAGAAAAATTAGCTAGCTAAACCGGGTGAGTCTACCATACAATAAAAGATATAGATTCTAAGTTCGGAATGAATCACTTACTAGTTTGGAAATTGGAATTAAAATATGCATTCAAATATACCTAATTCATTTTAATTTAACGCATGTGGTGTTCATGCGAAAAAGCAATAAATAAAGTAATAATCACAACATTACAACCTTTGTTCAACAAACAATCCTAAGAAGTACAATTGATAAAAAAAAATGTGAGAAGGCAAGCACCTAAATGCATACAAAATCTATATGTCATGATAGTTTATAATATTCAGAAATTAAATATATAAATACATTATATAACCTAATTAATAATCTGCAAAACAGATAATATAGTTAAATGGATCCAAACATGACGATATTTAAATTCGGATAACTTTGGCATTGTACTTTCATACATGGTAGAAAGATGGAATAATGAATTTTGGGTTTAAAGAAAATTGATTTGGCTCAAATTATATGTATTACATGTGAGGTAGATAGGTTATCCCAAGATATATGAATAGCCTATTCGTAGGATTCCTAACAAATATTCTAAGTACTTATATATGAAATAATATAAATTAAATCATGAATATGAAGAGAATAAAATTAAATTGA
Organism: Euphorbia neoarborescens; assembly: GCA_948330485.1. NCBI lineage: Eukaryota > Viridiplantae > Streptophyta > Magnoliopsida > Malpighiales > Euphorbiaceae > Euphorbia > Euphorbia neoarborescens. Next base: position 9,040 of record CAOJCR011608027.1, on the reverse strand, counting down.
AGTGAAAAATAATTAAATAAATATGAAAGGAATAGAATTAAATTGGAAAAGAAAAGAATTGAATTACTGAATTTTAAAAAATCAAGAGAAAAAGTTTATTTGGTTTGATAAAACACTCTTTAGGTATTATGGAACAAATGGGTTAAAATCTCAAAATCCAAAAAGAGAAAATACAATAAAAATAAAGTCCTAATTAACCTTCATTAAATTATATTGGAGTCTCATTTAAACTTTTGACTTCACAAGTCAAAAAGGGTAACTACAAATTCAATATTTCAATTAAAGTCCTTGGAGATAAATATTAAGATTTTATTATACCATTTTAATCAAAGATACATCAAAATATTATAATTAATATTTAAAGAATAAAATAAATATTGAGGCTCTCGTTTAAGGGATGTCTTGAGCATAGGAAATCAGAGTTGTTCTGTCTGTTTACCGCTATTGAGGTTCGTAAAGCCTTTTTCGCTATGGCCCCTTTCAAAGCTCCAAGTCCCGACAGATATCAAGCCATTTTTTTCCAAAAAAACTAGTCTACTGTTGGGTCGGCTATTGTAGATTGTGCACTTCGAGCTCTTAATGTGAGAAGGTTGGACCCTGGGTTGAGCGCTACGTTCATTTCTTTAATACCGAAAGTTTCCAGCCCGGATAATATTTCATCTTTCCTGCCCATAAGCCTATGCAATGCAGTGTATAAGGGGATTACTAAATGTATTGTAAATCGGTTGAAGCCTGTTATTGCCAAGATAATCAGTCCTTCACAAAGCAGTTTCATCCCGGGCAAACAGATTTCTGATAATGCGGTGATATTGCAGGAGGCCATTCACTCTTCCAAAACGAAAAAAGGTAGGAAAGGCAATATGATTCTTAAAATTAATTTGGAGAAAGCCTATGATCGAGTTAGCTGGGGGTTTCTCCGGGATACTCTCGAGGAGTTAGGCCTTTCGAAACACTGGGTTCACTTATCCTTGACTGCATGGCTTCGACAAACACTAACATTCTCTGGAATGGTGAGCAACTTCAAAGCTTTAGCCCAACGAGAGGTTAGGCAAGGTGATCCGTTTTCCCCATACCTGTTTGTTCTGTGTTTGGAGAGATTAAGCCACCTAATTAAAGATGAAGCTAATGCCAAACTCTGGAAGCCCATAAAGCTTTCCCGCTCTGGACCGGCGGTTTCTCATATTCTTTTTGCAGATGACATGATTTTAATGGCTGAAGCAAGTATGGATCAAGTTCGAATTATTAAGAGCATCTTGGATACCTTTTGTGATTCGTCTGGTTTGCGGATCAATTTGGCAAAATCTAGGGCTTTCATGTTAAGTAATGTTGAAGCTGCCTATACGGATGCCTTAAGTTCAGAATTGGGATTTAAAACCACTACTATATTGGTATGTACCTAGGAGTGCCAGTTATACATGCTAAAGCATCGAAGGAGAAATATCAGTTTATCATTGATTGCATCCATAATCGGCTCTCTGGATGGAAGTATAAGATGTTGTCTATGGCGGGTAGATCTACGCTTGCTAAATCAGTTATTTCTACGATACCATACTATGTTATGCAAACTGCTATTCTTCCACAGTGTATAAATAACAGGATTGACAGGAATGTTCGTCAATTCCTGTGGAGTGGTTCGGAGGAGATAAACAAGATGCATCTTGTAAGTTGGAAGAGACTTTGCCAACCTAGGGTGTCCGAGGGTTTGGGATTTCGGAGTACGAATTTGATGAAAACTGCACTTATGGCCAAGTTGGGGTGGCGAGTATTGGTGGAGCATGACTCTTTGTGGGCTCATATTCTTCGTTCTAAGTACGGAGGGGACAGATAAGGCTTGGAGATGTTTGTTTCAAAAAGCATAAATTCCCATGTTTGGAGAGGCATTCACAAAGGCAAATCATTACTGAAACGTGGCTTCCGACGTAATGTGTATAATGGGAAATCAACCATGTTCTGGACTGATATTTGGGTCGAGGACAAGTCTTTGATGCTCTTGCTTCAATTCCACCCAATTAGCTTAATTTGACTGTACACGAGCTTTGGGATCACTTGACAGGTTGGGACCGGTCATGATTTGCAGATTTGCTGCCTCTTGATCTGCTATTGCCAATTGAATCTCTCGAACTGTCTGAAGATTTGGGTTGCGATGAATGGGGCTAGAACTTGACAGCTAATGGAGAGTTCTTGGTAAGTTCCGCTTATGGGCTGTTGAATGATTCATTGGCAGGGAGGAAAGACCGTATTTGGAAGCTGGTTTGGAGAGTTCAGGTGCCTAAGAGACTGCGTCTTTTCCTGTGGTTGGTCGCCCATGACCGCATTCTCTGTAATGACAACCTATCTCAGAGGAATATACAGCTAAGCAATGCGTGTGTTCTGTGTTTGTTAAAGGATGACTCCTTACATATGCTTAGAGACTGCTATGTGGCAAGAATGGTGTGGCAACTGCTTGTCCCGGTTCAGTTTCAATCAATATTTTTTTATATGAATATGAAACGATGGCTTTTGGCCAACCTTTCCACGTTAACTGAGTTGGAATCTATCCCTTGGCCAACTATCTTCTCTACTATGGTTTGGTGGTTGTGGAAATGGAGAAATGCTTTTGTTTTTGACAAGAAAGTTGGTCCCTCTAACGCAGCTGAATTCATTTTAAGACAGGCTAGCCAATTTGCTTCAACTTTTGTTTGGGGATCTCAAGCTTCCATTACTGCTAACACATCTCTACAGGTACACTGGATCCCACCTCCAGCGGATTGGATTAAAATCAATAATGACAAGTCATACAAAGGATCTTCCAAAGCCATAACGGCTGGGGGATTGATTAGAGATTTCAATGGTAATTGGTTGGTTGGGTACGGAATTAACATCGGAAGTGGTACGGTCCTTCAATCAGAATTATGGGGTCTTTGGGCAGGCCTGGAAATTGCTTGGACCCGAGGTTTTCGTCAGGTGGAGGTGGAGGTGGAGTTAGATTCATTACAAGTAGTCAATTTGTTGCACAAAGGAGGAAATAAACATCACCCGAATGCGTGGTTATTATTAAAGTGCTCTGAACTCTTACTTAGGTCTTGGTCAGTTTGTGTTAATCATGTTTACCGCGAAGGTAACCGTGCTGCTGATTGGATGGAAAATTTCGTAGGATCTCTTCCTTTGGGTCGTCACGAGTGTGATGTGCCTCCTACAGGCATCCGAGAATTATTACTTGCTGATCAGATTAGTTTCAGTATCAGTAGAGTAGTTAGTACTGCTAATTAGGTTCTTTGGGCTTTTGCCTTCCTTTGTAACAAAAAAAAGAATAAAATAAAAATTTTAATAACAAAATCAAATTTTAATTATAAATAAAATGAAAGAAAGTGAAGAAATAAAAAGAAGAAAACAATAATAAATGACAAATAAAAGAACGCACACAAAAGAAATAAATAAATCAAAGAGGAGAGGTTTTTTGTTCTTCAAGATTACCTAGATAGAGTTATTCCAAATCGCTTGAGAGTGAATCCTATATTGCTTCGAGAATCCAAATGGCTTGGTAATCGAAAGAATTTTTAGGTATTTGAGAATTTGTTTTCGCATAAAAGAGTGGTTTTTCTCTAAAATTTCCGCCCCGTTGGATCCAGCCAAGACTGCCATATTTATAAAGTTTTGTGATAGAAACAACAAATCTGTCAGGTTAAAAGATGGGCCAGCCGGGTCAAAGATGAGTCGATCGACTCATATTTTTGGATGAGCCGTATCGGTTTAAACTGAGTTGAGTCGGCCAGTTCAAGTCGGCTTAACCCAGTCGGCTCAACTCCTGTTGAGCCGAGTGGGTTAAATGGATTGAACTAGGTTGACTCAACCTGTTTGCACCGACAAGGTCGGCCGGTTCACCAACAGTTAAGCCGATCGGCTCAACCAAATGAGCCACTTGGCTCAACATGCTACCTCAGCCAATTTGAACCGACTGAGTGACCGGTCAAACTGGTCGATTAAGTGAATTTTGTACTTTTTCTATTTTTGGCCGATTATTGTGAATTTTGACTCTATTAAAGATTTTTCTTGACTTAAGGGTACAGAGATCAATTTGGATTCTCAAAGCAACCTGATCAAAAGAAGGTAATAAATTTTCGTTATTAGAACTGGACATCTCGTGCTCATCAGCTACACAAATAATCAAAATTGGCTAATCAAATACATGCGATTTTTTAGTCCGATCTGGTTTATACGAAAGAGACTGTGGTATGTAAAGAAAAAAGAAACATACTTGATTCTTAGTGTGCCCGTAAGGGAGTGTCGTCCGTACGCGTTGTTTAGTCTGTTATGCCCTTGGAATTTTTATTGTGTCTCCATGGTTTGTTTGATCGTCAGAGAAGTATTTTTGCGGTATCAATGCAAAACTTGACTTCTTGAAACTTATTTTGTCGGACACTGATTTGTTGCTGCAAATTCAGATGATTTTTGGGCCGAAAGGAGCTTTTCTTGGTTGAACTAAAGGATGAGCCGCCCATCCCCCAAAGATGATCCATCCAGCTCAACTTTTTTAAGTTGATCCATGTGGCTCAAGTAATAAGCAGGTCGACTCAATCACTTGAAGTTGAGCCATCGAGCTCATCTTCATTTCCTATAAATAAGGTTCACTTCCTACGTTTTTTTCATCCTTTTCCAACTTCTTCACCTCCATTTTCATATTCTGAAGCATTTTCTAAGCCTTTTGAATCCCTTTAGTTCTTTTTCTAACATTTAGGATGTTTAGAAAAAGTCGTAGATCACTTAGGATAATCCCTGGAGCGGGACCACTGGAGGGGTTTCATACTTATAACTTGATCGAAAGGACCTGCGCCTTAGGATTTATTTCTGTAGAGGACTTATATGGTTTACGTGCTGACGTGGAGTATCGGGGATTGAGGCTGGGCAGTTATATCCTACTGTGTTTTCGACCGTATGAGCACTCTATTAGTTTTTTGGCATGCTTTTTGACCTTTCTATTTCTTTATTTTTCTGCAAAAGATAAATAGGTTAGAAAGAATCTTGGCATGTTAAGCATTAGGAACATTTATGGATATGGATGTGTTCCTAGTGTATGTGAATACATTTCTGTGATTCAAGTTTATGTAAAAAAATTTAGATCATCTCTTTTTATAGGTATATCGCAATTGCATTCTTAAAGAAACAACCTTTACGAACATAAGTTTGTGAACAAAACCTTCGTGACTTAAATTACCATCGAAATAAAACATGCAATCAAATCTATTTTACCCACACAGATTATGGAATATTTAAATATTTATTTCAATTATGCAAACAGTTCTCAAACCTATAAAACATAAATTAGACTCGTACATCAAATATTATGCATAAAAATTTATCCATAAGGAACTTCCCTGAATATATACGAACGGCCCTCGCATAGGAGTACGGGGAGCTTGCGAGATGTTTGAAGATTTTATGATGTGTTACCGGTTATGATCCTGACTATTATGGACAACACTGGCCTATAGGTTTTCCTTTTTGCTTTATTGCCGACTACTCCGAGGACATCGTTGGAGGCCACTACCATGTTAGTCGAGCATTAGTCAGATACCATGCACACTTTTCACTTTACTACTAGGGAGTTTACCATTTCTCCAGTTGACTTTGCTGCGCTTACGAGTCTATCCTTTGAAGTGTTACCCATTATTTTCAAATGTATTTTTAAGAGGCCCGACGGGGATAAAGGCATTATTAGGAGCTTGATTGGGTACATAGAGGCGGATGGTTCACTTTAGACGAATGCATTGAGAGACCATTAGCTTGCTCGATGGGCAGCCTGGGAGATATTTGATGAGGCAGACATCCGCAGATTCACTAAGGCCTTCTTTCTTTTTACCTTGATAAAGGAATTATTTCGTCGGGTTAGCGGCGATATGTACTGGCCTTTACTGTCTTTATTGATACAGTTTAAGATGATTGGTACTCTTGATTGGGCTAGATCTAGACTAGCGCAATTTTATTATACTTTGCATTTATGCACTCGGGAGCAGCACAAGGATCTTTTGTGCTCCCTAGTTCTTCTCCAGGCATAGGCTTACGAGGACCAATTTATACACCCACCGACTAAAAGGCAGGTATCTAATCACCCATGCTTCACGAGGATCACATCGTGGAGGGTCTCTTAGACTAGCACCAAGCATAACTTGGGTTCTTTGAGGTGGCATCTCCACGACTTCAGCTATTCCCTGGTACCTATAATTAAATTTTGTACAATTATTCTTATTATCCAACATTATGCATTTTAATTGTACCTTATTTTGTAGGATTTCAAGTTTCCTTGGGGCCATAGGATCAGATGGAGTGATGCGATGACCCGCTCACTTTGTTGGAGACCTTGTAGCTTTTTTACAGGGTCCCTAATGTCTTTTGAGTAGTACTTTTAGGGACCGAGTGGAGGGATGCTATCTATGTTCTGACCGTCACCTCATTCCTTCCCCTTTGCCTACATGTCTATTCTGGACCGCCTATATTCCCGAAGATCACCCCAACATTTTTGGGGAGGCATATGTAGCTTTAGGGTCTCTTAGTGATTATCTTACCTTCGTCAGAGAGAATCTACTTCCGTCTTTGGGGTCATTCCTCAGCTCTTCCTGGCTAGGTAGCTTTCTTATTGGCATCTCTTGTTTTCATGATCATGTTATACATATTTGAGTCTTTTCTTTACAGACATAGACTAGCAAGAGGAGGCATTATACTGCTTCCGACTCTATTTCCACTGTAGGACCAGCTGCTGATAGGCTTGCCATTGTTGATGATGTCCCTAGTCCATCTATCGAGGCTGAGGCTCCCCTTGTTGAGGTTCCTCCTCGCATTTCCCCAGTACTACAAGCCACTTCTTTAGTTTTTGGTGAGCCTGTCTAGACCCTCCCTCCTATTAGTCTCAAGGGCCCTAATAGCTCCTTCCTCTATCCTCCTGTACAGCCAGATAAGTGGATTGTGGTGGGATTTAACCCTACCGAGATGACACACGTATGCTTCTTCTTTTTCTTTTAAGACTTTGATGTTTCATATCTATATTATTTGATCGCTGTCCTTTCCTACAAGTATCTCACGATTATATGGAGCGGGCTATGTGTCCTGTGCATGGGATGCAGGCTCTTGCTATAGAGGATAATGTTTATATGCATCTATGTCTCTATTCTTTAACTATGTGATGCATGTTCCTTTTGTAATGATAAGATGTAAGCTTGGAAATGACATATGTTTTACATAGATCTTATACATATGTGGTTGCGATACATCACATGCAGCTGGAGGCTTCAGTTGTAGAGACTTAGGAATTATAGATTTTGTTAGACAATAGGCAACTTCGGGGTGAGGAAATGACCCATCGGATAGCTTGGTTAGAGAGACGTAATGCTAATAGGAGGGCCACTCGAGGTGAGAGCTCCAGTTCTATGTCAGAGGTGGGTGATGAGTAGATTTTCTTGTCCTTTGATTACATGTTGTACCTTAATTGCTGATTTACTATTTATGATACTGTACACCTTTTTTTAACATGAAGATGAAAAACTTAATAAGAATAAAGGGAGATCTAAAATGCTACATATTTAAGATGCACACAATAAGAACAATTAACTATAGAAATCAGCTTAGGTTATTCATCCAAATGGCACTTGCATTCCAATACAAACAACCATTACATGTTTTTAACACTTATGACATTACTTTGTATGCCTTAAAATTGGGAACAGAGATGTTTGGAATAACAAAAATATGTATCTCAAAAGCATATCCAATCTTCATTCCTTGCTATATAAGCTGCCTTTGTAGGTTTTCCACCCAAACAGATCTTTTATTAGCCATTTCTTTTCTCATCAAGCCAAGCTGGCAGGCTCCCTTTTTGTAGTCTTAATTTTTTCTCAAGCGTCGTTGCCGGTTTTCAACTTAACAGACTTTGTATGCCATTTCTTTTATATCCAGCCTGAACTTGACAGGCCTATATATGATAGATTTTCAGCTTGTCGATATTGATTGAATTTGTGAACTCATTCCCGTCCAAACCTATGATCTTGATGGCCCCCTTTGATAGTACTTTCTTTATTACATATGATCTTCATAATTTGATTTGAATTTGCCCCTTACATCTGTGTTGGTGGACCTTAACTACTTCAGAACTAGATCCCCTGCCTTGATGTGCTAAATGTTCCATTTCACCCGACTTTTGTAAGTTGTAGCCATCCTCTTTTGATACATCTGTAGACTTTCTAGTGCTTGCAGCTGCTTCTCATCGATCATTGCTAACTGTTCATATCTCCCCTTCATCCATTCAGATTCCGGCAATTCAGCCTCCATTACTACCCTCAATGATTTGACTTCCATTTCTATTAGCAAAACAACTTCCATCCCATACACCAATGAGAAAGGAGTTGCCCCTATAGGTACTTTGATTGATGTTCAATACCCCAATAATGCAAATGGCAGCTTTTCAGTCCAATCTCTATAGGTAGCCACCATTTTCGATATTATCTTTTTGATAGTTTTATTCGCTGCCTCTACTTCCCCGTTTTCTTATGGTCTGTAAGGAAATGACTTATGATGTTCAATGTTATGCTTGGCTAATAAATCTGCTATTGTACCTTGAAATTAAACCCTATTATCTGTCACCACGTGATGAGGGATGCCATATTTAGTGAAAATATGAATTTTTATGAACTTGGCCATCTTTTTGGCGGTGATATGGGTGTAGGAATGTGCTTCTATCCATTTAGAAAAACAATCCACCGTCACTACTACAAATTTGTTCCCATTTGTCGCTGACGATCGAACTTAAATGATGATGTCTATACCCCACACTGAGAAAGGCCAAGGAGTAGAATGTACTTGGAGTTCTAGTGGTGGCAAATGTGATACATCCCCATATATTTGACATTTGTGGCACCTTTTAATTTCATCTACGCAATCTGATTGCATTATTAACTAGAAATACCCTTACCGAATAATCTTCTTTGATAGTGCCATCCCACTCATATGCGAACCACAAGACCCCACATGTAATTGTTGTATGATTTGTTTTGATTCGTTTTCATCCACACACCTT